>BTPG01000002.1:285841790-286019290 GCA_036245525.1 Semisulcospira habei | reverse complement strand
GCAAGCGGAGAGACAGAATCTTGTATTGGATGCGTTGGGGGATGGGAAGCCAGTGAAGGAGTTTGAGCAGGGGAGTGATGTGGTCGGATTTTTTCTTTCTGAGTAAATATGAGGCGTGCGTGGGATGCCCATCCTACAGAGAACACCAGCGGCATAGATTGTCATGATCCTCCGCAGCTTGGTGAGGCTCATGAGGGGATGGAACGTCTAGCTGCAAAAACTGAATCATCCAGGAAGAATCAGCAGCAGTTGATGACATGTCGTGAATGCTCCACATGTCTTTTCTCCATAATGACCTCGCTGAGTGATTTTAATTGTAAAAGGGACATTTCTTAAACAGTAATATTACACGCACATTTTAGCACCTTCACTGCCTCTGTGCGTACATTTCTGTTTCTGAAATTTGTGTTCATTCAATGACCAAAAGCCAAACCAGTCCACGACTAACATGCAAACTGGTCTCAGCAAGAAGCATAGATCCTGTCGGCGGGTGGGCTCATGAGGATCTATGTCTCTTGTAGTTTGGATTGTGTTCACGTTTTCTCGACAGTAAAGGGGTTAACGCTTTGATCATGGCACGCGGCGTACTGTTCAGTCACTGAGATTAGCAAACAAGGAAAAAAGGAAAACCAGAAGAATTCTTGCCGGGTCGAACTGCATCCTCTTGACTGCTGACAAAAATGAACACAGTCTTACTGCAAGAGGCATAGATCTTCATGAGCCCCCGCAATTGCGGGGGCTCATGAAGATCTATGCCTCTTGCTAAGACCGCTTCGACGGCTGGGTCTCTTTGAGTCGTTGAATTAACACAATGTGCGATATCTAGCAGTGACTGGGGTTGTAACATGAAATGATCAGTGAAAATAAGGTGTCACTGTTTCATGGCATTCATTGCGCGGAGGAGAGTGTAAAAGAAGGGCAGATGTCTCGTATTGGCACAGCTTACGTCCGTTTCTCATATGAAGGAGGCTACTGGATGTTCAAGCTGCCGTTACATTTAGGGCATTCCAGACACTTGGCATTGAGGCATACAAGTGGTGCATGTACTTCGCCAAAGATGTCTCGGCGTTAAAGACCCGTGTAGGCGCAAAGACGTTAAGTCCATTTACGTGAAAGCAAGATTTTCATCGTATTATGATGAAAATTCCGCTTTTGTAAAAAATAGACTTAGTGTCTTCTGCCTTCATGCCTTCACAGAACAAAACTGTCTTCTGTACGCCTTCACAAGACATATTTACTTCTACAAATCTCTTTCAGGTCTGGTGGTGGCAACTGTGGGATGTTAACCCCTTCGCTGACAGTAACTAAAGAATTGCGTGTATGAAACGACTGCACACTGACCTCTATTCGCGTGAAGAACACAGATGCCAGTGAGACGGAAATGAGGGATGAGCTCCGCGGCTGCGGGGGCTCATGGGGAGTTAGGTTTCTTGCACCTTAGTAGCGTTCGCCTTGCCCCGGCAGTTAGGTGGTTAAAGCGACCTACGCCATGCGATAAAGGGTTAGTAGTTCTCAATATGTCCTTTATTAACCCATTCAGCCCTGACGCACTACACCAGGAGATGGGTCGATCATGATTATTCCGGTAATGCCAGATTAGCTTGCCGCCTGTAGGCGCCAAGCTAATCTGGCACCTCCCTTGAATTATCATGGTCGATCCATCTCCTGCATTTGGTGCATAGTCATTAGATGAGACTTCCAAAATTTGGAAAATACGGCCGTCGGGCTGAATGAGTTGTTCGTTATGATGTCGCATAATAACGCTTACTTATAAAGTTTCAATGTCGCATAATAACGCTTACTTATAAAGTTTCAATGTCGCATAATAACGCTTACTTATAAAGTTTCAATGTCGCATAATAACGCTTACTTATAAAGTTTCAATGTCGCATAATAACGCTTACTTATAAAGTTTCAATGTCGCATAATAACGCTTACTTATAAAGTTTCAATGTCGCATAATAACGTAAACGCTTACGCTTACTTATAAAGTTTCAATGTCGCATAATAACGCTTACTTATAAAGTTTCAATGTCGCATAATAACGCTTACTTATAAAGTTTCAATGTCGCATAATAACGCTTACTTATAAAGTTTCAATGTCGCATAATAACGCTTACTTATAAAGTTTCAATGTCGCATAATAACGCTTACTTATAAAGTTTCAATGTCGCATAATAACGCTTACTTAGTAAAGTTTCAATGTCGCATAATAACGCTTACTTAGTAAAGTTTCAATGTCGCATAATAACGCTTACTTAGAAAGTTTCAATGTCGCAAAACTGATGAAAGCGATTTCTGCTCTCCTTCTTTGCCTGTGCGAAGAAGATCTCTTGCGTTAGGCCTACACACAAGAGACAATAGGAAGCCTCAGTTGCGTGAACCTACTAAAGAAAGCATTGTGGAAAAAAGGCTACAGAAGTCTTAGTTTAGGCATGACAACATTGATAGGAAGCCTCAGTTGCGTGAACCTACTAACGAAAGCATTGTGGAAAAAAGGCTACAGAAGTCTTAGTTTAGGCATGACAGCATTGATAGGAAGCCTCAGTTGCGTGAACCTACTAAAGAAAGCATTGTGGAAAAAAGGCTACAGAAGTCTTAGTTTAGGCAGCGTTGATAACCCCTTCTCTCAGCAAATCATTTTAGCCCCAAGCTGGCAATGGAGCTGCTCACTTTTAATCTACATAAACAGTTTCATGTCGTGGGTGAAGCAATAGAACAACGAAAGAAAAATAATAATACTAGGAAGAAGAAACAACTTAAATCCTTTACTGCCGCTGTACGTACATTGTACGTCTGAAATCGGTGTCAATATAACGCGACGCCGTGCCATGAACACTGCCTACATAGTGGTTTCAGCAAGAGGCATAGATCCTCATGAGCCCCCGCAAGAAGATCTATACCTCTCGCAGTTTGCCTGCTGTCCAATGAGGGGGTTAAAATCTGGAACTACTTGGGTGGGGGGGGGGGGAGGAGGGGTCGTCATAAAGGCAGCGCTTACCATTAAACGCACCAAATTATTGCTGTTCGTATCAAAGGGACTGGCTGTAACGGCCAGGTATGTGTCCTTTTCCCGATGCCAGCCTGCGCGTGCGTGCTGGTCTGTGATTTTAGATCGTGTGGTGGTGACAGTAAGGTCCAAATTGACACACCACCCCCCACATTCTAAGAGAGATTATCCGCTTCTATAGTTCGCCCCCAAGGAACAGCCACTTGAGAACAGCTGTACCTGTGATGTAACAACAATACAGGAAAAGCATCTCCAGGATTCTCCACTCAAACACACAATGTCTGCAAGAGGCATAGATCCTCATGAGCCCACGCGGTCGCGTGGGCTCATGAAGATCAATGCCTCTTGCAAATGTCAATTACATCTGCGCCTTTCGAAGTGCGGAGGTCATCAGGTATTTTTTGTAAGACGGTCTTGGCGAGACAGACAATAGCAACGCACCAGCGTAACCTTTCCAGCACACACTGAGCGCTTTAAGATCGTCCCTGCCGCCTGAGCAAGGCAGATTTAAATGTAGTCGGGGTAGCTTTCGCGTAGCGGTAAAGGTCAGAATTGAAGAACGCATATGCGAAAATTACCCCGAGTAGATTTTGCCCGATAGTATCTTTGTGTGTTACACCGGTAACAGGAGTATAATTATTCACCGGAGGCCGCAAGCGGCTTTGGCCTCACAACTTCAGGGCCAAAATGAATGGTGACTGCCAAGCGTGTAAAATGCAGACAAGAACCCAACGGAGAGAGAAACACGCTTAGAAATGACAATTACAACACAACTGAATAGGGCCGCTCAGGAAGTTTCCCACGTTGCAGAAGCGTCGGCGCGTCAGCCGCCATCTTAAAAGGAAAGAATAGCGGCCGGCTCAGTGAAGATTTTAGCGAAGTAGTGTCATTCAACACGTTTTCAGTCTTCATGTTTCTTCCTCTTTGAAAACAAACAAAAACATATTCTGGTTAGCGGTTTCCTACGGTGATGGCAAGACTTGCTGTTATTGCCTATAGCACTGACGTCAGGACTTTCCTGACATTGTACTGATAGCGAATCCCTATGTGGGCCTTATCACGAGTCCTCTCAAGATGGCCGCCACGACTAGCGGCAGTGATGACGTCCGCTACCCGAGCCCTATTAGAGACACGCTTAGAAATGGCAGTTACAACACAATTGTGTTGTACCTGCATTTCTAAGCGTGTTTCTTTTTCCACTGGGTTCTTCAGTCTAAGGCCTCACAGATTCATGAAGATACTTACGGTGAAGATTGAAGATTCTGTATGGCTATGAGTATATGCTGGTAATGCTTGATGAGCGAGAGCGTCGCAACTTTGCTGGCGGATCACACTGGCTGTCTCCCTCCATTCGCTACCACTGATCAGCGGTAACAAATTGAGGAAGACAACCAGTGTGTGGAAGCATTTTTTTTTTAACAAGACAGTGTCAGTACAGGAAGTACAATAGCATCTGTATGCCAAAAGCGACCCGTGGAGTGCAAAACATTGCATCTGAGTGTAGGCCGGGTTGGTTGGTTAGTTCGGGTTTAACGTCCACAGCACCGAGGTGATCATGGACGGTCCTGACGGGCGGGTTATGGGGGACAGGGAAATCTATTGCCTATGGAGTACGACCTGAACACTGATCAACTCAGGCGCACTCCAACTGTGCCACTTTGATTTACCAGGACCTTTCAACGGACATGCTATTGAACAAATCCGTTTTCCCCCCTGGATTATGAGTCCAGCTACCGGGGCCGGGACGGGATTCGAACCCACGACCCGGCGATTCCCTTCGCTCTCCTGCTCCGACGTTTAACCGCCTGAGCTATTTCGGACTCGTCTGAGTGTAGGCTACGACTAGCATTCATCAACACTGCTGAGAAAAATCAAAGTGCACCCAACTGCAAGAGGTTTAGATCCTCATGAGCCCCCGCAGTTGCGGGGGCTCATGAGGATCTATACCTCTTGCTGACGCCATTTTGTGTGTATGTTCCGTGGACGGCTGGACTCTTTGGCGTTTAATAATATAATGATTTCTTTCTTTTTTTAATCATGATCTACGTACGCCAGGAGTGAAGGGGTAAACTTTGAACAAGTTCAGTCGGTTTATCTAGAACTAGAGACCGAAAGCCCGGGTACAACTTAAGATTTAACTCCTCATATGCCACTGACGATACCGCTAGGAGGGAAATACGTGTAAACTGCGCGTCTTTTTCGCTTAACGGTGTCGTCAGTAGCAGTCAAGGAATCAAACCCTTCGCTGCCGAGAAAATGTTAACGTCACCTAACTGCAAGAGGTATAGATCCTCATGAGCCCTCGCAGTTGCGGGGGCTCATGAGGATCTATGCCTCTTGCTGAAACTACTTTGTATTCATGTTCCCTTGACGCCTTGGAATCTTTGAGCTGTTAAGCAAACTCTTTTCTGCCTCAAGGCATTATCACAGAAGAACAGCAAAAGTGGATCACAATGTGAGGTATCGCTAACCGATTTCTCCCAGCGGGCACCGAAAATGAAAAACTTAAAACGACCTGTTTCAGAAAATAAAAGGTTATAGTTCGCAGTTCATCCCAGTATGCAAAAGGCTTTGTTTTCCTCCCTACGTCACACGACCAGTCACTTTAGCGCAAACCGTACCATGTGACCGTGATATAAAAACCCCTGTAGCGAAAAATGGCAGACGTTTTGTAGCCCTCTGGATGACGCATCTTGGATGCCAATTTTGTTCTATAAAAGATCGCCAAACGTTCTAAAGTACAAAGTTACTTAGTGTTGTTCGAAACAACAAGCACACTCAGTACTGGAGACGGCACCGTCATGGCATATTTTAAATTACACCATAAGTCTATTATGTATAAAATATTCCTTTGACGTCGGTCATGTCTGGTGTGATCCAGGTCGCAAGATGTCTTCTTGATTTCTTTTACGAAAATAGTGGAGGAATGAAAACAAATACGTTATTGGTCGAAGGGGTTCGCTGCACGGACCCTTGTAGGACTTCGGGAGGTCAAAGGAACCATTGTACCCCTCAGACCTTCGGCCTTCGGGGTACAATGTTACCTTTGACCTCCCTCAGGCCTACAAGGTTCCGTGTAGCATACCCCTCCGACAATAACTTATAATATCGGGCTCACTGCGGCAAACTTCGGCCCGATGACCTTTGCGACATGGGAAGTATCTTTCTTACGCACCTTCTTTGCTGCCTTTGAGCGGAGCGGTGTTGCGTAATCGGCCAAGTGTGCACAACATTGTCCTGTAAAAAGTCTGGTCAACAAAAAGGTATGGGCACACGCGATATTGAAACTTGACCTACTTTCAGCTCACGCGCAACATCATTTTACAGTGACGACTGGCACTCTGGCGTCATGTACTGCGCTATTATGAACATTTGTCTGGCGGCAAAATTTTGACGTTACATTACAAAGTAAATTACGTCAAGACCTTTGCAAAGACACAATGGCGGCTGTGTTGTGACTAGGTGTGTGCCGAAAACCAGCTGACATCGGATTTATGCCAAGGAAAAGGTGAGTAAGAAATAGAATCTTACATCGGTGTTTAGGTGATACTGAAAATCTCACTCTCGTGGTTTCAAAACCTTTTCCAGATATGTGTTCAAATGCTGCATGGTAAAGGGCTAACCGGCAGAGGTTTTCTACCGGCCTTTGTGTGCACATGGGTGGTGGGGGGGGGGGGGGAATTAACCATTACAGCCTGAGGCTGATTTGAAAGGAAAATGATTTTTGTCCTATTAAGTTTTCATTGCAGATTACAAGATAGATCAACCACTGATCAACGTATTTAGTTCAAGGGTGGTGCCAGAATAGCTTGGCGCCTGAGGAATAGTCACATTTATTTCAAGCGATAGTGTATCAGGATGAAAAAGGCTGAACGAGAAGGAAAGTCTTTCATTTTATAACATTCCATCTTCACGGGTTAGGCAGCGAACTACTAAATCTTTATTGACACGGAGCGTGTCGCTTTAACTACAGGTGTTGTAATTAAACACCTCGCAAACACCGATCAGAAATGATGCGTCCTCAAAAAATGAGCCATCGTTGGAATTGCCGGCGCTTTCGTGTTATTATGGAAGTGATAAACCTAGCCAGCAACAGTAATGAAACGAATTAAGCCCGTCTGGCTTATGTGTTGTCACGTCGGGACCTTCATGCAAACACACCTGATTGAAAGCAGTTGAGACCGCAGTAAGAAGCTATTTACCTTTTTCACAGGTTTAAAGCACGCACAGCTTCCTCGGTTGAAGGGGCAAAGATTGAAGCAAGTCCGAGGGTCGACCCGAATCAGCAAGATGCATAGATTCTGATGAACCACTGCGGCCGCAGGGGGTTCATGAGCATCTATGCATCTTGCAGATGGGACGGCCAATTAAAATTTATTTACACGGTCTCAGTGGCATGGCCTCAATGTTACGCGCCTAAGGTAGCGACGGTGAAATATGCTTGTCATTCAAACCTACAGCCCATCATCAGCATTGACACCCTACACTTTATTTAACCCCTTCACTGCCGAAAGAAACGTTGAACAGCACCCAAGTGCAAGAGGTATAGATCCTCATGAGCCCCCGCGGCCGCGGGGGCTCATGAGGATCTATACCTCTTGCTGAAAAACCGCTCTGCATAATTGTGCCTTTAACGGTGTTGACAGTCAATTAACAATGATACCAAAAACATGACCTGCGTCCACTGGCAGTGAAGGGGTTACGAATTTCAGGGGTGGGGGTGGTGGTGGGGGAGGGGGGGGGGGCTGGATAATTTTTAGGGTGGTGGCTGTGGCTGGGTGTTGGGGTGGGGTAGGGTGGGGCTTGGAAGGAGACGGGCCGGCTGTGTGGTGGCCGGGAGGGGTGAAGGATCAAGACAGTGAAGTTTCTACATCCCGTCGGGTGACCGGGTTTCCATGTCAGTTTTGTTTCCTGATGAACCCGAACCTAAAGTTTTATGATTACTAAGTCCTCACGACCCCCCCCCCCCCCCACCTCCAGCCCCCCCCCCCCTCCCCCCCCCCCCCCCCACCGCCTCCCCACCTTTCAGTTGAGATCCACGAGCGAGTACTTTAACTTATCGTTTGTAACTTATGTAGTAAATAAGAGTTTTGTTGTGGTCAAATGTTAGGTTTTTTTTTTTTAAGTCATGCAAGACCCCCCCTGCATCAGTAGCTGCCGGTAACGCTATACAACGCTTTCGCTATTAACCCATTCAGCCCTGACTCACTACAGCAGGAGATGATCGACCGTGATATTTCAAGGGTAGTGCCAGATTAGCTTGGCGTCTAGCTTGGCGCCTGTCGGCTCCAAGCTAATCTGGCCCTACCCTTGAATTAAGTCATGGTCGATCATCTCCTGCAACTGGTGCATAGTCGTTAGATGACGGCGCCTCCAAATTTGGGAAATACTTCTGACGTGCGTCGGGCTGAATGAGTTAATGCGTGGCGGCGCCGCCTTGAAGGAGCCGCTACTGAGAAGTCCCTCGAACATTCAAATCAGCTCTACACTACACTAAACACTGACGGTCGTTCAGCTCAGCTGTGACAGTTCAAGACCGTACAGTCTTCATCAATTGGCGCCTAAGATGGTCTCTGTAAGAATCATTTGACAGTTCATGTAAACAAAAGCCTGTGTTACTGCGCTCCGTCAAAAACCGGAAGTCTCTTATCCGCTTGCAAATGGCCGCGGCTGTGAGCTCAGTGTTTGATTGGGCGAATCGTTAGACGGCTCAAAGTATTCTTCCGCGTGCTTATGAAACTGATAGTCGAACCGTGTTTGTAATGCATACCAAAAACGACTAGCAAAGAGGATTTTTGTTTTTGTTTTAACTCATTCTGAGCGACACACCGCAGCAAGATATTGCTCGACCATAATAGTTCAAGGGTGATGGCAGAATAGCTTGGCGCCTATAGGCGCCAAGCTATTCTGCCACCACCCTTGAACTGTCATGGCAGTCCTCAAAGGATAACTAAAAAAATGGGCCATAATAATTCAGTCAAGGGTGATGGAAGAATAGCTTGGCGCCTATAGGTGCCAAGCTATTCTGCCATCACACTTGAACTGTCATGGCATTCCTCCAAAGGATAACTAAAAAAAAAATGGGCTATTTCGTATCTCGGGCACCGCAAAGAGTTAAGGGGTTTAGCGAACGGAACTGGCCCGAAGCCGAGGGCTTGGCTTGTACCGAAGTTTGGGGCGTGGAGACAGCTGGGGTATAACAATCCTCGGTGAGAAAGGAAATGGTGGTTGTCACGAATGCAGAATTTGTGGAGAATGTCGGCTGTGCGCACCGAGCGACCAAACACCTGTCTTTTTACCACAAGGAAACATCAAGATGATGATGTAGCCTTTGTGGAGAGCAGGGCAGGAGAAAACAACAATACTGATGATATGAGACGAGTCATGTGCTGGGTCATGCCTTTAAACAGCTATCCGTCTGCAAGAGGCATAGATCCTCATGAGGCCCCGCTGTCGCGGGGACTCATGAAGACGGTATGCCTCTTGTCAGTCTGTGCGTAAGGGGTTGTGTACTTCAAATTACTTACGATTGCATAACATAGCCAGTCGACATATAAAGGAAATTATGTAATATTAATATCAGTTGTGTTGTTACATATAAATGTTTTGAAGACATCCCCCCCCCCCCTCTTTATGTCTGTCTGCCTGTCTGTCTGTCTGTCAGTCTCAGTCTCAGTCTCTCTCTCCCCCCCCCCCCCCCTCTCTCTCTCTCTCTCTCTCTCTCTCTCTCTCTCTCTCTCTTTGCGTGTGCATTTGCCAGTGGCAGTGTTCGGCTTAAACGTCCTTAATATTAACTCATTCAACCCGACGGCCGTATCTCCCAAATTTTGGAGGAGTCATCTAACGACTATGCACCTGTTGCAGGAGATGGATGGACCATGATAATTCAAGGGTAGTGCCAGATTAGCTTGGCAAGCTAATCTGGCACTACCTTTGAATTATCATGGTCGACCCATCTCCTGCTGTAGTGCGGCAGGGCTGAGTGGGTTAAAAGTGTGTCATATCCTTTGCTCCCGACGCTTCCCCCCCACCCCCCTCTTTTTCTTTTTTTTTTTTTTGCG
Organism: Semisulcospira habei; assembly: GCA_036245525.1. NCBI lineage: Eukaryota > Metazoa > Mollusca > Gastropoda > Semisulcospiridae > Semisulcospira > Semisulcospira habei. Next base: position 286,009,219 of record BTPG01000002.1, on the reverse strand, counting down.
CCACACCTCGCTGCAGGATACCATAAATCATACACCGGAAACACCGAGTTAGCACCCGTTGTTAACCTTTTCACTGCAGGAATAATGCGAACACCACTCAACTGCAAGAGGCAAAGGACCTCATGAGCCCTCGCAGATGCGAAGGCTCATGATACTCTTTGCCTCTCGCTGGATCCCATTCATATTAGTATTTTATTTTATTTTTTATTTATTTTTTTATTGATTGGATTATTAGGTGTCAAATTTTAACCCGTTTTCACGTAAGAATTTTTTTGTTGTTGCATCCACCAGCAGTGAAGGGGTTAACGGTTTTATGTGTCTATTAACGTTACCCGATTAACACATTCTACCCCAGGACCGAAATCCCCAAATTTGGAAGTTGACCTCTGATGGACTGTATTACAATGCTAGAGACAGATCGAGCGTGATAGTTCAAGGGTGGTGCCAAGCTATTCTGGAACCACGCTTGAACTATCATGCTCGATCCATCCCTTGCTGTGGTGTGTCGGGGTTAAATGGGTTAAGCCATGTTGTACTTTCTCTTAACTCATTGTACCCCAAGACCGAAATCCCCAAATTTTGCCTTTGTCCTATGAAGACTGCATTGCAGTGCAGGACACAGATCGACCATGATAGTTCTAGGGCGATGCCAAAATAACTTGGCGTCCAGAGGCGCCAAACTATTCTGGCATCACCCTTGAACTATCATGGTCGATCCACATCTTGCTGTGGTGTGTCTGGGGTAGAATGAGTTAACATATCACTGTTTTTACAGCCCTCGGCTGAAATCCAGTTCCGGCTTTCCCCAAGCTGATCGACGGTTAGACTTGATTTCCACAAACAAGAGGTATAGAAAATCATGACCCCCCTGCGGCTGCCGGGGTTTATGAGAGTCTATGCCCCATTGCAGATGTAAGGATCTAGCTATGGTACCTAACGGTTATCGAACACAATTCATAATCAAACAGTAATGGCAAAATAATCCTCACACTAGACGGAAAAGTGCCATGTGCATTTTCTCAAGAGTTAGTTATTTGGGTTTAACGCCGTGCAGGCAACTAAGGCCATCTCACGGGTGGATTTTCTCAAGAGGAACACAGACATAAATATGGCCACCGTGAAGGAGATGCAAAGGACAATAATCTATGCTCTATGTCTTTTGCATTCGCTGCCAAGACACGGAAGCGGCTGCTGTCGGTTCTCAACAAATCAGGGTATTTGAAGTCAGTATGAGTTAACTCATTTCAGACGCGCTGCATTTGGACACGAGCCGCGTATCCGAATGCAGCACGTCTGGAATGAGTTAACTCATTCATGGCGGCCCACATTAACCCGTTCAGTGTCGAGAAAAAGCGAATGGGGTCCAACTGCAAGAAGCATAGATCCTCATGAGCCCCCGCGACTGCGGGGGCTCTTGAGGATCTATGCCTCTTGCTGTGACCACTTTATATCCATGTTTTTTTTTGGGGACAGTTGCGTCTTTTTGGGTCGTTCAGTGAAGACAGATTTCAGAAACAAAAAGTACGGTATTAAAATTTGGAGTCAGTACTGTTTACCCTGGAGGGTAACACGTTTGCTTTTCACACATTTATGACCTGTAACACATAATGAGCCATCCACGCCACACCGGCACATGAATCAGCCATGACAGTTCAAGAAAGTTCAGAATAGCTTGACAGCTGGTAGCCAGTTTCAAATAAATGTTCTAAAATAAATTCTCTGACCAAAAAAAAAAAAAAAAAAAAAAAAAAAGACAAAAAAAAAAAATCATCTTATATGACAAAAACGTCCCGTTTCCGAATTGCTATCAAGCCCATTACATACAAAGTAGACCAAAATAAAACGAAAACGAATAAAGCGTAGAAGTAGGAGATTTTTTTATTTTCTCATTGTAAGTGCAAATGTTAACTCATTCAAGACGAGCCGCATTCGGATGCGCGGCATAAGGCCGGCACAAGCCGCGTGTCCGAATGCAGCACGTCTGGAATGAGTTAACTCATTCATGGCGCCCCACATGAACCCGTTCACTGTCGAGAAAAGTGAATGGGGTCCAGTTGCAAGAGGCATAGATCCTCATGAGCCCCCGCGACTGCGGGGGCTCATGAGGACCTATGCCTCTTGCTGTGACCACTTTATGTCCATGTTTGTTTTTTTTGGACAGTTGCGTCTTTTTTGTGTCGTTCATGGAAGACAGATTTCAGAAACAAAAAGTACGTCTTTTGGGAGGGCCAGGTAAGGGGTTAATAGCTGTGAACTAAGTGTAGTGTAGTGCTGAGACGGCAGCTGCTGAAGCGGGGCGCCTTGAATGAGTTAAAGCAGCGCGGTTTTGGCTGAAAAGAGTGAGAACTAGGTGTTTTAAATCTCAGTGGAAATTGGGTGCACCTGTTTTTCAATGAAAAGTGCAAAATTCATTGCAGCATGCTCCGGGGGGGGGGGGGGGGGGGGGGGGGAACACATGAGACCTGGATGTCTTTAATCTACCCAGTAAGCAAAGGTCTTCGGGCCCACTGCGGCCTTTGTGGGCCCTAAGACGTTTTGCTGCTAGTGAAAGTAATAGTATTAATCTACTGGGTATACCGCCAAATATTGAGGAAAAAACATAGGGTACGTTTTAGGATGGGTCAAAGCGATATACTCCATGCCTTGTGCTTTAATTGCTAACATTCGCCGATGCAAACGGGTTCTCAATGTTGTCGTGCCTCATCTAAGAATGTTCTACCCTTCTTTTCACAATCAATGTAAATCGGCATACGCACGAGGGGTCATATTTTACGACATTCAGACCTCATCAGTTAAGTCAGCCCTTTTGTCCAACACGATTGTAACACACACTAGGAACCTTCAGTGCCAACTGACGGCAGACTGTGTCTCAATCTATCTATCTATCTATATCCCGTTGTCTTGCCGACCGTTGGGGCACCACTGATGACTTGGCAACCAGCTCCCTCCAATCCTCTCTGTTCTCTGTCATTCTCAGCGTATCGCCCAGCTTCAGTCCTGTCCACTCTGAGATATTGTCCTCCCATCTTTTGCTCTGTCTTCCTCTCCTTCGTCCTCCTTGCACAGTGCCTTGCATGATTGTTTTGGCAAGCCCTGCTGAACGCGTGACATGCCCATACCACTTCAGTTTGCGTTTTCTCACAATGGTTATTAAGTCTTCATAATCTTTGCTAATTCAGTACCCCAATGGTTAATAAGTCTTCATAATCTTTGCTAATTCAGTACCCCAAAGCCTAGCAGTGGTCGTAAGCAAGAGGCATAGATCCTCATGAGCCCCCGCAAATGCGGGGGCTCATGAGGATCTATACCTCTTGCAGTTCGATAGTGTTTGGATTTTCTCGGCACTGAACGGGTTAAAAGGTGACTGGTAAAAATCTTAGCCATTCGGAGTGGGTGTTCCTCTGGGGTAACATTGCTGCGGGTTTTGAATGGGGTACGTCTGGTGTGGGCGCGACGCTAGGAAACATTTATAGTTCATACTCTCTCCACCTCCAGCCCCAACTCTGGGAAGCTGATCGACCGACACAGCTCACGGATAGTGCCTGCGCAGCTTGGCGCCTTTTGCAGGTTTGAAAGCCTTATCAGGTACCAAACTTGAGCTAGATCCGTCAGTCCATTTCATTCCATTTTAACGTAATGCTTGGAAGAACCTTTGGAAATGTGAGATATTTGATTCTGGGAGTCGAAAGAATAATGTGAGCAACACATGTCTCACAGGGAAAGAAACATGTTGGTGGAATGTATTTTGGGCTGCAAATAGCGACCCAAGGGCAACAACTACATCTTGAGTTGATTGCCGTCTGCAAAGAGAGGCTGAAGGAGGGTCTACAATAAGCGATATGGCAGATGGGCAGCAGACGGATTTTTTTTCTTGTTTTCAACGTTTTGTTGTTTTTTGGTTGTTTTGTTTGTTGTTGTTTGTTTTGTGTTTTTTTTTTTTTTTGGGGGGGTGCGAGGGTGGGGATGGCGGGGGTGGGGGGGGGGTAGGTGGGAGGGGAGATAGGGTAGAATTCGGAAGGGAGGGGGTGGGGTTGGAGGGAGAGAAAAAAGAGGAGTGAGGTGGGGGCGAGTGGCCGGAAAGTGGATGGGGAGATTGAAGGTAGTACTTTTATTCGCTTAGAAAAGACGGGTACAACACAATTTATTAATATTTCGCTGATAGTGACAGGCCTATCGTAACCATGATCTACCATCCCCACACCAATCCGGTGCGTAAAATCCTTCTTTCTAACTGGGGTCTTTTGTCATCCAGTCAAGAATCTGCTGCTATCTTTTCTGAACCTCCGTTGGTAGCTTTCAAGAGGGATATTAATTTGCGGGACATGCTTGTTCGCTCTACTCTCAAGCCTCGTCATACCACCAGAGCCTCCGGCTCCACTCCGTGCAATGTTCCTAATTGCAAGACGTGTCCTTTTATTTGCCCTTCCACCGTGGTCAATGGTCCACGTTACAAATTCAACATAGACAGATACTTCACGTGTCAAACCACCAACGTGATTTATGTCATCTCCTGTGTTAAATGCGGCCAACTCTATGTTGGAGAGACGGAAAGAACCATCAACGACCGTTTCAAAGAACATCTTCAGTCTGTCAAGTACCAATACAACAGACCGGTCGGACGACATTTCAATCAGGCCGACCACTCCGTCTCAGACATTCGAGTTAAAGGCCTCTGGCTTATGCAAGCCAGTAATGTCTGGGCCAGGAAAGACCGTGAAAAATTTCTGATTAATAAACTGGGCACTGTGGCGCCACTCGGGATGAATATGAAAGATTAACATTGTTTACCTTACTTGTGTCTGCTACTTTACCTCACTGATTTACTACTCACTAATCAGTTAGGTGATGTTGGCGCTGGTTGATATGTACATTTCCCTTGGGGACTTTCTCAGCGCTGGCCGAACGTTTAGTTGGATCCCTTGCCCTTCCCTGTCGGGCACCGGGTCTCCGGCTCACGGTTTGATACGCGGTTTTGGGGCGGGGCGATCGTGTGCATCCCTTGGGGATGTATGTGGTCGTCTTGTTGCGTGCCTGTGTGTTTTTCTGTGGGCTGGTGGGTGCCCGTTGGGTGGGGTTGGTGGCTCTGGCTGGTTTTCTTCCGCCCCCCCCCCCCTTTTTTTTTTTTTTTTTATTTTTTTTTATTTTTTTTTTCCCCTTCCTCCTTACTCCTTCCCCCCCCTCCCCCCCCCCCCCGCCCCATCTCTCTCTCTCTCTCTCTCTCTCTCTCTCTCTCTCTCTCTCTCTCTCTCTCTCTCTCTCTCTCTCTCTCTCTCTCTCTCTCTCTCTCTCCCCCCCCCCCTTATTTTTTGAGTTACCCTTGAAGACGGTTTCACAACTACCTACTCTCCACTTATACCAATATTCTCTTACTGAATTTGATTCTTTGCTTTGTTTTCATGACTTATTACTTGTTGTGTACCGTGCTAAATGCTGGTTTTTTTTTCCCGGGGTCCTCCCGTTTTTCCCCGAGGTAGTCCTCAACTTGAAGGTGATATAAAGTTTGCCTTCGGGTTGGTGTTTAGCAGGCTTTGTGTATTAGACACTCAGCCTACTTCGTGCCCAAGGGTACTCCCCATTCGTTCTCTCTCTTTCTCTCTCTCCGTCTCTCTCTCTCTCTCTCTCTCTCTCTCTCTCTCTCTCTTCTCTCTCTCTCTCTCTCTCTCTCTCTCTCTCTCTCTCTCTCTCTCTCTGCGCCACCGGGGTTACACTGTCCAGGATACTTCTTTCAAACCTCCACTGGGAATGTGTATTTCTTATATGCATCTGGATTTAACTTCTTGAAGTGCGCTGTGTGCATGTGTGCAATAGTCATGGATTTCTATTTTTGTGATAAATAATACTGAGCGATCGCTGTGAGCACTTGAAAAGTTATTTATGTTCCAGAACGTTCGTTAACCTACACTCACCTTGAGTGCATCACTGCACCAAGTGTGTTTTCGAATTCCTGGATTAATTGTTGTGAGTGTTTTCATCAGTGCTTGTTTGCTTGCTTGCTTGGAAAAACTCACGTTCCTTCAGGAACTGTTACTTCGAGTTGGTCGGTGATCCTCCTGATACCGTTTTTCATTCCGCGGTATTCGTCTCTGCCCAACATCGGAGTACTTCAACGGGTCTGTTGGGTTTCCTGACTTGACTTTGTGTGTGTTCGTGATTCTTCTGACTTAGCTCTGCTTTTTCCAGGTGAGCGTGTAATCATTATTTCAAAATTCTTTGTCAACAAACTGACACTCAAACTGACAGCCTACTTCGTGCCCAAGGGTACTCCCCATTCGTTCTCTCTCTTTCTCTCTCTCCGTCTCTCTCTCTCTCTCTCTCTCTCTCTCTCTCTCTCTCTCTCTCTCTCTCTCTCTCTCTCTCTCTCTCTCTCTCTCTCTCTCTCTCTCTCTCTCTCTCTCTCTGCGCCACCGGGGTTACACTGTCCAGGATACTTCTTTCAAACCTCCACTGGGAATGTGTATTTCTTATATGCATCTGGATTTAACTTCTTGAAGTGCGCTGTGTGCATGTGTGCAATAGTCATGGATTTCTATTTTTGTGATAAATAATACTGAGCGATCGCTGTGAGCACTTGAAAAGTTATTTATGTTCCAGAACGTTCGTTAACCTACACTCACCTTGAGTGCATCACTGCACCAAGTGTGTTTTCGAATTCCTGGATTAATTGTTGTGAGTGTTTTCATCAGTGCTTGTTTGCTTGCTTGCTTGGAAAAACTCACGTTCCTTCAGGAACTGTTACTTCGAGTTGGTCGGTGATCCTCCTGATACCGTTTTTCATTCCGCGGTATTCGTCTCTGCCCAACATCGGAGTACTTCAACGGGTCTGTTGGGTTTCCTGACTTGACTTTGTGTGTGTTCGTGATTCTTCTGACTTAGCTCTGCTTTTTCCAGGTGAGCGTGTAATCATTATTTCAAAATTCTTTGTCAACAAACTGAAAATTTACTTTTGGCATTGATAACATTGATTCAATGATTGTGTACATTTGCGTCACGCGTTCTTTGGAACTAGAGCGGCTGACGCGTCATATGGAACTTGAGTACCCAGTGCGTCACTTGGAACATGAGCGCTGACGTCGATCACTTGCCTCCCGCTCGCAAGAAAACCTCTATCCCTATATCGCACTGGTATCATACTGGCATATTACTACTTCCTTGCACTGTGGTACCATTTCTACAGCTCCCTGCCAATGCATCCATGTATGACTGTCCAGTGTGTTCGTGTTAGCAAGCTGGCGGACTAGTTCACTCCAGTGAAGGACACTAAACTTTAGCCATGCCCCCTAACACGAGATCTATCAAAGCCAAATGCTCCATTGACTTGGAAAAAGTTAAGAAATCAAAAGACTGGCATCAGATCACTTTTGAAACGAATGGTCTTAACTTGCCGGTGTGGAGGCATGCTTTAAGAGAACGATACCAGTTTGCATACAAACCCCCTGAGCTTTCTTCTACATGGGCTGACTTCCAAAAAGACCACACTAAGACGCTCTCCCTCAACCACCCCCTGGCCATTGACCTTCCTCCTGAGCTTTTTAAATCTGTGCTTGATCTCTCGCTAGATGGAAATAAACTATTGAAAATCTCCATCTACTATACCACGGGCACAATTCTAGTTCAGGGGAAGGCGTGTGTGGACTGGGTGCAAGAGGAATTCGACAAACTGAGGTCAGTCGTGAACCTACTCCTCCCCACTTATCGCATGTCTGGTGTATCGCCTGATCAACGAGCACTGCCACCATGCGCCACTATGTGCTCACAGCTCACTAACACTGGCGCAACGGACACGGTCGGTGTAGGTCTTGAGCAGGTAGAAGGAAGTGCCAATAACGATCATGTCCAAGACAGCGCCACTGATATGACTGACAGTGCAGACTCAATCAGCGTGACTGGCGGTGCCGATGTTGCTTCAGCCAGCTTGGACCACAGTGGCTGTTCCTGTGACGCCACCCCATCTGCGGCCAGTTACCACTGTGACAGCCCGGGCGGTTGCCCCCCTCTCCCCGACACCGGTTCTGCATTGCAACCGTCAACTTCCAGGCTCCAAGCTGACACGGCCAAGAAGCTAACGGAACTTGGCCGTGTTGTTGATAGTCTCGGTGCTGCGATCAGCTCTCAGCACGACACGGCCATGTGTGCAGTGTATGATTTACAGAAGGAGGTGAGAGAGCTGGTCCGGATTGAGATTCGAGACATCAAGGCCGATTTCCAGCAGCAGCTTGAACAGCTTAGTTGTCGTGTCAAGTCACTGGAGGCTGAAAACAAAAAACTCAGGTCTCAGCTTGGTGACCACAACAAAATCTTCACTTCCCTGCGCATCACTTCCCCGCCTACCACGAAGCAGATTACAGATACACATACGGGTTGCACTCTGTTGTCAACCAAACCTGGCCCATCCCTAGCCTCATCTCAGCCCCGACGGTCCGTTCCCGCGGACCATTCCCCGCCTGCCACCAACCTTGCCAAGATTCGCTCAGTTGGTATGGCTTCCCCCTTATCCATTGAAAACTCCGGCCTCACCCCTTCCACTCCCTCGCCGAGCCAGCCCGCACACAACACTGGCCGAGCCTCATACCGTGACGTTGTAGTCGCCGGCGCCGTGCCTGTGTCCAATCGCTTTGCTGCCCTCTCTGTTGACGGCAACAAGAACGATCAGGCCGAAGACACAGGCACGGGGTCGCTACGCAACACGTGCCGCCCCAATCAGAGTCAACATCAGGATCACCCCTTCCCCGCCGACGTCTTGACCAAAGAGAGGATTTGGCCTGGGGTCCCTGCTGTGCTAATAGGTGATTCAATCTTGCGAGAAGTGGGTAGCAGGATTGTATCACCGACTGTACCTCTGCAGAAGATCTGCGTGCCGGGGATGTCCATTGCTGAATTGATGGCGTGGCTCGACATGCAGCCTCCTGCACCGCACATTGTTTTAGCCGTGCTGCATGTCGGCATCAACACATGCAAACGCCGACAAGTGATCAGTGTGGACACCTGGGCCAAACTCCTCACACTAGTCAAAATTAAGTTTCCATGCGCCGCCGTCAAAATGTCGTCTGTCCTGCCTGCTTTTGGTCGACACCCCGCCAACAATGCCATCATACCTTCCAACAGGAACCTGATGGCGGCGTGTGATCAGGCGAGGGCTCTGTACATTGACAACGTGCCAGTGTTTCTGTCTCGTGGTGGGGCCCCACGTAAACTGCTCTACAGACAGTATGATAATTTCCATCCAAGCACTGAGGGGGCCTTGCGACTTGCTTTCAACCTTAGGTCCACTGCTCGTGCAACCCTGCCCTCTGTGCGGTCTAGCTTTGCCCACCAGCCTGGACTGCGGCCAACTCTGTGTGACGACCCCCTGCAATACGGACCCCCCGTGGCGCCTCTAGGAGGCTTGCACCGTAACGGTCACCTGCCCATTGAACTCAGCTATAACGTTCCCCTCCTCCCCACCCCACATTATCCCCAGTCAATGACCTCGCAGCGTGTTTCCTACATCACCTGTCCAGAATATCAGGGGCGGCATTATGAGACCCTCGTCTGAGTGCATTGTAGTGTGAACCCACCCTGGTTGCCTTCCTCGATTCTCATCGGTGGATCGATGGGGACAAACAGTGTGGTCTACTCATCATCCCTTGCCTGAGTACAGTGACATTCTCAACCCACGCTCACTGTCTCCCTCGATTCGTTCTGGCGTATCGACGGAGACGACCTGCGCGGCGTACCATGATGTGTAATTGTCGTATTTATCAGTCCATATGTTGTCTCCCTCGCTTCTCTGCTGTGAGTCGACGGAGCCACCCAGTGTGGCACCCACCTTCACTCTCATATATTGCCCACACTCATTAGATGGAGCATCACACCGTGATCATTTTCTGACGTCTGAATCTAACAATCTGGCAAACTGTTTAGTGTCCGACATTGAATCTATAGCGTATTAATTGATTAGCCTTTTGGATTTATTTCGTGCACCGAATTTGCTTCTGTGTATAGTGTGTGACGATCATTATCTTCCTGCATTTTCCGTTTCTTTCAAAACTGAGGTAATAGACTCTTCTTGTTATAGCGAAAGAGCCTATGTCTTTATCGTATATTATACGGTCTACGATCAGTGACTCATTTCATTCGCTTTTCAGACCGTCAGGATACATTATTTCCCCTACGCGGGACGTGACGCTAAGGAGCCGGTATTTATATCGCAGATACGGTATATTATCAGTGACTCATTTGCCTACAGAACGTATCAAAACTTTATTTCCCCGACGTGGGGAGTGACGTTGCCTGCAGAGACAAACCTGAGGTAATAGACTCTTCTTGTTATAGCAAAGGAGCCTATGTCTTTATCGTTTTTTGTACGGTCTAATATCAGTGTCTCATTTCAATCGCTTTTCAGAACGTCACGATACATTATTTCCCCTACGCGGGACGTGACGCTAAGGAGCCGGTATTTATATCGCAGATAAGGTATATTATCAGTGACTCATTTGCCTACAGAACGTATCAAAACTTTATTTCCCCGACGTGGGGAGTGACGTTGCCTACAGAGACAGTGACAGAGCTTAAATTTCAGCTCTGTAGTTTCTCCTGTATTTTGTTTAACTTTGTTAGCGTTCATACGCATTCATTTGTTCTTATTTGAATTTCGTACACATTTTTCCGCTAACGTGTTCATTCATCATGCCTGCCTGTAGCCCAACTGTACCCCAGTGTTCGCTGCAAAAGCAAGATTTACGAATAGGGCATCTTAACATCTATCATTTATACAACAAAGTGCCCGACGCCACTGTTTTACTTTCACAACCCCAACCCTTTCATGTATTTGGATTTACGGAGTCTAGACTCAGAGAACATATTAGTGACGACTCGATCTCCATTCATAATTATACTATATTCCGTAGAGATGCATCATCTGCTGGTCATACAGGTATAGCTGTGTACCTTCATAACTCTATCCGCCAATACGTTACCCGCCGTATGGATTTAGAGTCTAGTCACGTGGAAAGTTTATTTCTTGAATTGAAATGCGATAAATCTTCCCCCACACTTATCGGTTTTATTTATCGCACCCCTTCAGCAACATTTTCATGGTATGATGATTTTGTTACCATGATGGATAAGGTGCAATTACGTAACAACAAAGACATACACCTTCTAGGCGATTTTAATATTGACCTTCTCACGACTGGTCATGCGGCGTGGAATTACACCACCTCATTATTTGGCCTGCAACAGATGGTTCGGTCTCCCACACGAGTTTCTTTGTCATCCGCCACATTGATTGACCACATCTACACTACAAATGTATCTGCTGTCAAGAACGTCCATGTGCCAAATGTAGCCATTAGTGATCATTTTCCTACTTGTTTTCATCTTTCAGTTAAACGTGATAAACCCCAGCACAAACAACACACTACTATCACCTACAGGTCTTACAAAAAATTCAACACTGATGACTTTCTTCGAGACCTATCGAACATGCCCTTTCACCTTATTTATAACACTAATGATCCCAATGAAGCCCTAACGCTTTGGTACAAGCTGTTTCTTTGGGTCCTAGATAAACATGCCCCACTCAGGACTAAACGAATTAAAAACCCTACCCTTCCGCCTTGGTTGTCAAACGACATTATTCATGCGATGAAAATAAGAGATGACTTAAAACGGCAGAAAAAAATTTGCAGATTTTAAAAAACAACGTAATTTTGTAAAATCCTTAGTTAGAAAAGCACAGAAAACGCTTGCGGAAAAAGTTATCGCAGAGGGTAAAGATACCCGAAGTGTCTGGAATGCAATCAATTTGTTTACTAAGCGGAAAAGTTCCATCCCTGCTGCTACATCTCTAGGCATGGATCCAGACGACTTCAATTCCCATTTTTTAAATATCGCTGAGTCCCTTGTACAGTCTTTTCCCACTTGCAGTGATAGTTACAGTTGTTCTGCTAAACTGCGCACACACTGTGAGTCTGCAGCAGGTGCGTCCTTCTCCATACCTCTTATGACAGTGTTTGAAGTTGGTAAGTATATTTCTACTCTAACCAGTAAATCGTGTGGCCTGGATGGAATAAATAACATGGTACTGAAATTGTCACTTCCATACACAGCTGACTCCTTGACATTTATATTCAACCTTTCTATCACCCAAGGTATTTTTCCAGATGCCATGAAAGATGCTAAAGTTGTCCCCATTCCCAAATGTAAAGATCCCAAAAGTCCAAACGATTTCCGTCCTATTTCAGTGTTATCAATATTATCGAAGCCAATTGAAAGACACATTCACAAGCACCTACTCCAATTCTTGGAGAATCAACGCCTACTCCTATCTCTTCAGTCCGGTTTTCGACCTAAACACTCGTGCCATACTGCACTCGTTCACATCGTTGACTCTTGGCTCTCATCAATCAATAATTCCAAATTAAATGGTGCAGTTTTTCTGGACCTAACCAAAGCATTTGATTTAGTCGATCACAACATTCTTTTAAAGAAACTTTCAGTGTATAAGTTTGATTTGAACTCTATTGCGTTTTTCTCATCCTACCTAAGTTGCCGCCGACAGAAGGTGTACTCGAACGGAAGGTATTCGAAAGAAGGTATAGTGAGGCACGGTGTTCCCCAAGGATCTATCCTAGGGCCTCTTTTATTTTCTTTATTCATCAATGACCTGCCTCTTTCCATCTCAAATCCTACGGTAAAATGCGAACTCTTTGCTGACGATTCCACGCTGCATACATCAGACGATCGTCTCATGACGCTAAATTGTATCCTCCAGCAAAGTCTTGATGAAGTGTTAGATTGGTGTACGCATAATCGCATGCTCCTCAGTACTTCTAAAACCAAAAGCATGTTGATAACAACCCGCCAAAAGCATCAGCTACGTCCTGCCCCTTTGATACTTTCACTTGGTGATAAACCTATCCAACAGGTATCCAAGCACCGCCTACTGGGAGTTGTACTTGACGACCAGCTCAATTGGTCGTCGCATATTGACAGTTTGTGCAAAACCTTGTCCAGAAATGTATTTCTGCTCTCTAAACTTAGACATATTCTTAGTACAAAGTGCTGTACATTGTTTTTTCACGCGCACATTAAGAGCCACTGTGATTATGCGTCCTCTTTGTGGGACGAATGCAGCGAACGTCATATTAAAAAAGTCAACTCGCTATATCGTCGTTCAGTTAAAATAATTATTCCACACCCTACTTCCACAGACCAAAAGATAAAATCTCTTGGCCTGCTTCCACTGAAGGAACAACTCAAATTTAACAAATGCGTCCTCATGCACAAAATATTTCATTATCAAGTCCCCGAGTATCTGTGCGCGCTATTTAACTTCAGCCCTAGGCATCAGCTACACACGAGACATGGCTTGCTTCATTTACCCCGACCCAGGATAGATCTCTACAAGTCAAGCCTTCTATTTTCGGGCAGTTTTGTCTGGAACTCATTGCCATTGAACATTAAATCATGTTCAGGTAAAACCCATTTTAAACGAGCTTTGCGAACGCACTTCCATTCAGCCTGACTTCACAGTTTGCCATATCAGAGTATTGTTGTTGATAACACGTGAAAGTCAAGTATTTTCTCTTTCTCCTTACATTTGTAAACTGATAATCCTTGGTCTTGTCGGTGTCGCTATATGCTCTTGATGCTGCTGATTCTTTGACACTGTCTTAGCTGAGTATAATATTAATGCTATGCACTCATTTATTTCTCTTACTTTTGTGTTGGTGGCAGTTACTACTTCTCCAATACGATTTTTTTCCCCCCCTTTCATTGATTCACCTATTGTGTTTTTTTTTTTTTTCCGTAGTTTTTCTTCTTCTTCTTATTATTATTGTTATTATTTGCATGCTATGTTTATTTTCCTGTTATGTTGTTTGTTTACAGGACAGCTTGTAAGACAGGCATTGAGTTGCCTAATAGCTTTATCCTGAATAAATAAAGATTCATCTCTCTCTCTCTCTCTCTCTCTCTCTCTCTCTCTCTCTCTTTCTCTCTCTCTCTCTCTCTCTCTCTCTCTCTCTCTCTCTCTCTCTCTCTCTCTCTCTCTCTCTCTCTCTCTCTCTCTCTCTCTCTCTCTCTCTCTCTCTCTCTCTCTCTCTCTCTCTCTCTCTCTCTGGCCTCATCTACACGCCTTTTCTTTCGCTCGCTCCTGCACGTGCTTGCACACACTCTTGTCTCTCGTGTTCAGGTTCTTTCCGAGTCTCTCTCTTACGCGATTTTTCGTTGACGTCATTTTTACTTTTTCCGCACTTTTGTTCTTCCTTTTCTTTTATTTTACGTCACCTCCTTCAGTTGCCACATTCCTTCTGCCATTGAAGATAAGTAGCGGCTAATCTCTATGTTTGTTTGTTTGTCTATTTTGACAAAGGGTATTTACCCGAAATATTAATACATTGTGTTGTACCCGTCTTTTCTAAGCGTGTTTCTTTCTCCGTTGGGTACTTCTTTGCATATTACACGCTTGGCAGTCACCTTTTTGGTCTGGATTGAGTACTTTTATTCGTTTTCTGACTTTTTCATAGTATGTATATAATTAACACATTCAGCCCGACTGCCGTATTTCCTTAATTTTGGAGGAGTCATCTAATGACTATGCACCAGTTGCAGGAGATGGGTCGACCATGATAATTCAAGGGCAGTGCCAGATTAGCTTGGCGCCGACAGGCGCCAAGCTAATCTGGCACTGCCCTTGAATTATCATGGTCGATCCATCTCCTGCTGTAGAGCGTCAGGGCTGAATGGGGTTAGAGCAGCTTCGTTTAATTTGAAGTAAGGCGCCTTGAGCTATTTGTAGGCTATTATTATTATTGTTGTTGTTGTTGTTGAAAGGCGTAAGTGTTGGTCTAATGAGCAGTTACTGCTTTCGTAATCTCAAACACCTTTTCAAGTTCACATCTTTTTAAAAAAAATGATACAGGCAAGATCGGTTTCATACTCGGAGTATATTTAACTTTCAGTCTCAAAATCTCTCTGATCTGACGTCGACCCGAGGACTCTTTGCTTTCTGAGAAGATATTCATTACAACAGTTGTACGTACTGGGAGCAAAAGCTAGCAAGGAAAAGCTAAAGAGTTTCTGACGTTATCTGGAACATCAGTCATCTCCGCTACTCTTGACATATTCCGGACATAAGTGCTGCCATTCACCATCGCGTAGGTCTACCAACTATGCACAATTTCCTCGGGCCAGCTCCTGCCGCAGTGGGCCCGCGCGCAGCACTGCGCTCGCAAACTGCGGCCTGCGTTGTCCCCAAGACCTACTGCACATCGGGTAGCTCTTCAGGCTGGAAGGATCAACGTCGTTACTTCTTGGCGTAATTGCCCGCAGTATGAATCCAGCCCACTATAAGCGGACCTAAATTCTATCAACGCGGCGTAAATTTAACCTAACTTGAATATACCAGTGTACATTTGCTTTAGCTTGAATGTAATGACGTAATTTACACCAGCTTGAATGTATCATCGTATGTTTAGCCCAGCTTGAATGTAACGGCGTGCACTTGCCCCAGATAGTATATACCGGAGTACATTTACGCCAGCTTTAATATACTGGCCTACATTTACCCCAGACTGAATGTATCGGAGTAAATTTATCCAGCACAAATGCACCGGCGAACATTTACCCAGCTTGAAAGTACCGGCGTACATTTGCCCGAATCAGTTGAATGTACCGGAATACCTTTAGCCCGGCACGACTGTCTCTTGGCTTGACTTCGCGAACGAAGATTTTATATGAGTTGCCCACGACGTCTGCAGGCTTGTTCGTGGCTGCGGAGGCCAATCCGGGACAGGCAGGTTCGACCGCAGTGGCTGAAGGGGGAGGTATGGCCAGGGTTCTGAGTTGCGGCATCTCTGTTTTTTCTCCTGAGCCGCTTGTCCTTAAGGCTAGCTCTGCGAGAGTCCTCAAAGGAGACAGCTGCCTTGTAAATGGTGGAGCGCCAGGTGTCACGGTCCACAGCAAGCGAAGACCACTGGTGGTGGTCGATTTGGCAGGCACTAAGTGACTTCTTGAGACAGTCTTTGTATCTCTTCTTTGGTGCCCCTCTGTCACGGTGTCCAGTAGCAAGCTCGCCGAACAGGGTGATCTTTGGTAGGCGATGATCCTCCATCCTGGAGACATGCCCCGCTCAGCGGAGCTGTGTCCGCAGCAGCAAAGCCTCGATGCTCACAGTTTCAGCCTGTTCAAGGACCTCGACGTTGGTGACATAGTCATTCCAGTGAATGCCCAGGATGGTGCGCAGGCAGCGCTGGTGGAAGCGTTCGAGGAGTCGTAGTTGGCTGCGGTAGAGGGCCCAGGACTCGGAACCATACAGCAGGGTGGTGAGGACCACAGCTCTGTACACGCTGATCTTGGTGCCTGTTTTCAGCTGTTGATTGTGCCACACCCGCTTGAAAAGTCGCCCGAAAGCGCTGTTCGCTTTTGCCAGCCTGCTGTCAAGCTCCTTGTCCAGCTTGGCGTCCGACGTGATAATGCAGACTTTAGTTCAGACTCGCCAATGGTGATGTGAGGAGGGCGATACACTGTCTTGGGTGCCGGATGATGGAGGACCTCTGTCTTTTTCAGACTGACCTCGAGTCCAAAGAGCTGTGCAGCGTCTGCGAAGCAGGACGTGATGCGCTGCAGGGCTCTCTCTGTGTTTGCAACGAGGGCAGCGTCATCAGCAAAAAGCAGCTCACGAATCAGTTGGTCAGGGTTTTCGTGTGGGCCTGCAGTCGTCTGAGGTTGAACAGGCTGCCATCGAGACGATACCTGATGTACACTGCATCGTCATCATAGAGGTCCACTGTGGCCTGCTTCAACATCATGCTAAAAAAGATGGTGAAGAGGGTCGGTGCCAGCACGCAGCCCTGCTTTACGCCGTTGAGAATAGGGAATGGTTCTGAGAGGTCATTGTTGAGTCTGACCTGGCCTTGCTGGTCCTCGTGTAGCTGGACAATCATGCTGAGGAACCGGCGTGCATTTACCCCAGATAGAATGTACCGGCGAACATTTAAGCAGTTTGAATGTCATCATCATCATCATCATCAGTCCCTTGCCCGAACTGGGCGTTGGGGGGACTGAAAGGCAGCAGCAACAGACAGTGCTCTCCACTGAGTTCTATTTTGGGCGGTGGCAAGCAAGTCTGGCATCTCGAGTTCGGTCCATTCTTTTATGTTTGCGACCCAACTCTTTCTCTGACGACCTCGCCGACGACTTCCTTCGAGAGTGCCTTGGAGGATAGTCTTGGACAAGGTGTTGTGTCGGGTCACGTGGCCAAACCAAGCAAGCTTGCGCCGTTTCACGGTTGCCAGAAGGGGTTCATGTGGGCCCACCAGGGAAGTGACGATGCTCCGTACATATTCGTTGGTCTTGTGCTCGCGGTACGAGATGCGGAGCAACTTCCTCAGGCACTTGTTCTCAAAGGCCTGGATTTTCTTTTCTGAGTCTGCAAGCAGTGTCCAAGTCTCACAGCCGTAGAGTAGAATAGACACTACGAGGGACTTGTAAAGCCTGTACTTGATGGTGAAGCTGATGGAGTTACTTCGCCATATCCTGTCCAGCCTGGCCATTGCGGATGTTGCTGTACCTATCCTGATACGGATCTCTGCTATGCAACTACCGTCTTTGGACAGGGTGGCTCCCAAGTACTTGAAGCTATTGACCTCTTCTAGCTTCTGGCCGTTCATGTGAATGTTGCTGCTGCTGTCGCTTGTGGTGTTGATCATCACTTTGCTTTTATCCGTACTGATCTCCATGCCATAAGACCCTGCGCTACTTGAAAGTTTGTCTGTCAGGTTTTGGAGCTCACTATTGCTGCCTGCCATGAGGTCAATGTCGTCTGCGAATCGAAGATTGCACAGGGATCTGCCACCAATAGAGATTGAAGTATGGTGGTCGTGGAGGGTTTCCTGCATGATCTTCTCCAGGAATATGTTGAAAAGGACAGGAGAGAGCAGGCATGAATGTACCGACATGTTTGAATGTACCGACATATAAATGCCATAGAAGGAATGTACCAGGGTACATTTACCCCATTTTAAACGTAACGGGGTATATTTATCCCCGCTTAAATGAAACCTGTGTTAATGTAACCAGACTTGGATCTCCCGAGCGTAAAGTAAATCCACCCAAGTGTAAATTAGCACAGTGACTATGCACCCATGCGCAGTGACACTATCGTACCAAATTGAAAGATTAAAAGGATGGTCTAAAAAGGTGTAACCCCTTCACTACTGAGAAAAAAATAAAAAAAGCGCAACTGTAAGAGGAATTGATCTTGCAGTTGCGAGGACTTATGAGGATCTATGCCTCTTGCTGAAACCACTTTGTATCCACGTACCTTTCACGGCTGTGAAACACAATGTGCGTCCACTGGCAGTGGAGGGGTCGATATAGAATGCTTGCAAACTACGTACGTGTTGAGGATGACATTGAGCTGATGAAAAAAAATATATTAAAATTAAATATGAGCAATGATCTGGCAACACAAATCTGTATCGGTTGATTGTACTCTTTATGTGCTCCCGGTATTTATGCGAAAATGTAGATCAGCTGACCCGTTCAGCGTTCTATCCTTATTTTGCAAAACACCGTAAGTGAACTGTTTCTCAGAGACAATGGTACAGGCACAGGCTGCAGTTTGAGAGAGTAGAGTATCGGTCTCTTCTTTACATTGTACTACAACGTCTAGAGAAGACCCTGTAAGCAACCCGTTTATGAAAAAAAAAATCGAGGTGCGCATTGTATAATGCAAATCTGGATTTTTCTTTTAAAAAACGGATTGATTGTCTTGTGCCAAATAGGTGCATTGTATAATGCAAATCTGGATTTTTTGTTCAAAAACGGATTGATTGTCTTGTGCCAAATAGGTGCATTGTATAATGCAAATCTGGATTTTTTTGTTCAAAAACGGATTGATTGTCTTGTGCCAAATAGGTGCATTGTATAATGCAAATCTGGATTTTTTGTTCAAAAACGGATTGATTGTCTTGTGCCAAATAGGTGCATTGTATAATGCAAATCTGGATTTTTTGTTCACAAACGGATTGATTGTCTTGTGCCAAATAGGTGCATTGTATAATGCAACTCTGGATTTTTTGTTCAAAAACGGATTGATTGTCTTGTGCCAAATAGGTGTTGTTCGAAAATCAACAGTAAGTCAGATTGAACGTGTATCGATGAAAACAGTGATTATAAGACCAGACAAATCTTTGACATCGCAAACGACGACTTAGTTGTGACCTACTTCTGATTTTCTGAAATCGTCTATTGAGACAACGATAGCGAAGTTTCGCTGAAATCAAACCGTCAATCCCTGGGCAAGTAGCACAGATTCTTAACCTTCGGCCCTGTACGCACTACAGCAGCAGATGAGTCGACCATGATAATTCAAGGGTAGTGCCAGATTAGCTTGGCGCCTTTCGGCGCCAAGCTAATCTGGCACTGCCCTTGAATTATCATGGTCGATCCACATCCTGCAGCTGGTGCATAGTCATTGGATGACGCCTCCAAAATTTGGGAAATACGGCCGTCGTGCTGACTGAGTTATGAGCCTTTGCAGCGTCTGAAACGCATGACAGTTTATGCATCGTGCTGGGCGACAACAATGATCATGTGTGCATCAACGACGTCAGTATGCAGATGCCAATCTTCCAAGTATACTGACGAGCAAAAGAAACGCGACATTTTTGGAATCATCGGGGGGAAAAAAACTCTCGTGTTTCCGATGATTCCAAAAATGTCGCATTTCTTCTGCTCGCGAGTATAGGTTCTCAGGCTCTTGTGAAGCACCTGTCTAGTTTGTGCAAGAAGTCTTTGAAGAAAGCAGCTATATAAGACACACGCACACGGTCGTGATGGCCGAAAAACATCTTACGTTTGAGTGACAACTGAATTGAACCCCCAATTGACCTCCTTAGCCTGAGGCTTTCGGTACAGGTGTGAGTGCTCGAACTCACAGGGGGTCCTCACACTTCTGTCGTGCGAAGGCAGATAGACAGCAAGTCCGTTTTTGCGAAAAGCGAGATTTACATGGTACTACAAAGAAAATCCCGCTTTTCACGCAGATGGACTTACTGCCTTTAGTCTGCACAGGATAGACTGTGTTCTGTACCTGTAATGTCGTCCGGCGACGGCTTAGGCTGTGCTGATTCACAGGCTGGGGCATATACTGAGAAGCGTGTTGAATTTTAGTCTCGGGCTGACAGTCGGCCGCAGTGGGCCCGCGCACGACCGTGCACAGGCCCTCTGCGGCTGACGTCGGCCCAAGTGTCTTCTCTACACTTTGTAGTACATTGTCAAGAAGAGACCGATACTCTACTCGTGTCTCTCCAGCCTGTGCCTGTACCATTCTCTCTGGGAAATACAATGTGCTTAGCTGGGATTTTGCGCCATATAAATGCTATATTATTACTGTGATTATTATTATGATTATCATAATCACCATCATCATCATTATAATTATTATTATTATTATTATTATTATTATTAATCCCTTCCCTACCATTGAACGTACATCTGGTCTCTGACATCTTTGTTCAGTTCATTCAACGATCGAAAGCCACAACCAACCAAGGAACTTGGATACAAATTGGTGATCCCCCGCAATTGCGGGGGCTCATCAGGATCTATACCTCTTGCAGTTGTGTGGTGTTCACCTTTTGTCGGTCGTGAAGTGGTTAAATAGAAGCATATGCCTTCATAAGACGTAGGTCATAGAAAGAAGAACTAAATGACGGCAGTGAATGCGAACAGTTAAGGATCAAGCGATTAATGCCAAGACAGAGCTATGCGATCTGCTTAGATAACATTACTATTCATGCATAATTTAAAAAAATAAATAAATAAAATATTTTTAAAAAATTCAATTTCTTTTCTTTTTTTTTTCTTTTTATTTCAATTTCCCTATGCGATATATTTAAAATCTTAGAGTCTAAAGACAGACAGTACAAATAACAGTCAAATAAATGGCAGACAGTATTAAAAAACGACCAGTTCAAAGACAGTGCATGCGCTCTGCTTACAGAGCATTATTATTTTTTTTTCTATTTGTTGTTGTTTGTTTGTTTGTTTCTTTAAAAAATGATCATTTTGGTGGGCTTTTTGTTTTTCGAGTTATTTAACGCTATACTAAAATCTGAGTCTAAGGGCAGACAGTACACATGCCAGTCGAGTGACAGACAAGATTTTAAAAAAGAGAGAGCAGAGAGACTTAAAAATAGCCTCGAGAAGTTAAGCTGACTGAACTCAGCCTGCATATTCGCAGAGGTCACGACCAACGCAATTTCCAAACAAATTAGTCCACACACGATCTGTGGTTCAAATGGCTCTTTACTGACACCAACTGCACACAAGTATTTCCTTTTAGAGCAGGGAATTCTGTCCGTAAACCACCCCAGGCATACCTGCAAGAGGCACAGATTCTCATAAGACTCGCCCCCCCCCCCCCTTGCAGCCGTTGGAGCTCATGAGAATCCGTGCTTCTCCCCGGTTAATATATGATATCCGTCACATGAAATCTTAGAATTTAGACACGCAGGCTTGGAGAGTCCGCACAGACTATTCCGACCAAAAGAGGCATTGATTCTAATGACCGCAGGGGCTCATGAGAATCCATGTCTTTTTCCTGACAGACGCTGGACTCAGAGTAGATCCTGAAAATTGAGTCGTTCAAATTTGAGTCCACAACTGCAATTATGCAGAAGGGGTCACAAGAAGCGATGGCACTTCTACCTACTCGGAGAACAGCTTAACTTCTAACCCGCTTCAGATCTGTCAACTGAAATCTGAAGAGCGATTACGATTGGCCCTTGGGCCGGTTTTAACCCCAGTCACTGCCAGTGCTAGTGGACGCAAAGATGTGTTTCTGAAATCTTTGTTTAATTCAGCGGCAGCGAGTCTCAGCCGCCCAAGAAACGTGGTTTCAGCAAGAGGCATTGATCCTCATGAGCCCCCGCGCCTACGGGGGCTCATGAGGATCAATGTCTCTTGCAGTTGGGAAGTTTTATTTTTTCCCGGCAGCGAAGGGGTTAATGCTGTTTATTTAAAGGAGCATACCTGCGTATGAATCCACGGATCTTCTTCTCGGACTGAACATGCCTGTGCTAGATGTTCGCGGCGCTGTAAAGGCAACAGGTATACTCATCTTGACAGAATAACTTCAGCCGGCAACGTAGGAAAAGTACTTTGTGGTTACATTACCCTCCTGATAAGTAACGTACTATATTGTGTCTAAAAAAGTAACACTTAAATCTGTTTTCGTCAGTATTGAAATGGTCCTCACTTCAAGTACATTACGCGTAAATATGAAGACACATTTCAGCACCAGTTGTGCTTGTTGTACCTTGTCGACACACCTAATGAACTTAAACAGCAGTTGGGACACGCAGCAACAGCACACGCGTAATCGCACTTATTTATTCTGCCCAGTCGTTAGCCTGTCAGTCTATTTTTAACTCAGTGTTTCTCGTACCGAAATCGTTGTATTTATAGAACATAGTAGAGTCATTGTCAAATTACTTGATATCAGAACGGCATGTGCTGAACAGGATTGTCATGTGTCTAAATGAACCATAACTAGACCTGTGTGTATCATTTCGTAACCGTCTGCTACAGAAGTGTATCTTTGAACATTTACGGCGGTAGTGGGCCTTTAATGACTAAATGATCTAATCAGTTAAACCCTTCATTGCCAGTGGACGGAGATTGTGTTTTGGAAATCATTATAAATTCAGCGCCAAAGATCCCCACATAGCCGTCACAAAAACAAGAAGCATAGATCAGCAAGAGAGGCATAGATCTAGATCAGCAAGAGAGGCATAGATCCTCGTGAGCCCCCGCCTCTTGTGGTGGTGTGTGGGTGGTGTTTAACGTTTCTCGGCAGTAAACTGGTGAAATGAGCTATTCTGCTTCTACCCTTGAACTATCATGGTAAGTCTATCTCCTTAACGGGTATAGGCCTATAACCTTTAGAGAACATCTCCCAAATTTGGGGTTCAAGCTCAGTCCACTCCCGAAAAAAAAATTAAACGTGATCCAACTGCAAGAGACATAGATCCTCATGAGCCCCCGCAGTCGCGGGGGCTCATGAGGATCTATGCCTCTTGCTGACTTCACTTTGTATTTATGTTCCTTGGATGGCTGGGGTTCTTTGGGGTTGAAAAATAACGAAGCCGAGTTCGTATACGTAAGTCTGCGATCAGTGGCAAGGGTTCACTCATGCGGCGAGACGTGTCGGCTCTGGATACGCGGCTTCTTGAAGTCAGAGTCTCCGTGACGGTGAAACACCTGTTCCCCTGCTGACGGATTGACACTAAGTGAAGTCTTGTTTAATGGGAATTGCTTGTCAGGTATCTCTTTCACGAAAACACACACACACGCGCCGGTGAGACTACGGCTCTATCGGCAATTTAAAAAAAAGACTGTTAAACACTAAGTACCATTACCATAGTGCCTGGTGTGCGCATGGGCAAACTTCGGCGGCGGACCTTACCCCACAGGCCATTTCTTTCAACTCTGTTTATAGACCGGGGACCTGTTTGCGGCGACCACCCTTATGACAGATCACCTGTCATTAAAGGCCACAATTTAGGCGGCTGTCTAGTCACTTAAATGTTGGTCTTTAATGACAGGTGACAGTTCCATTCCAACGATTCCAAGCTTGGAGCTAATTAGCTCTGTAAGTGACACGGTTTCAACAGAAGACGTCATCATCAGAATACTTTGTGCTCTCTCTTGGCTTGACTTCGCGAACGAAGATTTTATAGGAGTTGCCCACGACGTCTGCAGGCTTGTTCGTGGCTGCGGAGGCCAATCCGGGACAGGCAGGTTCGACCGCAATGGCTGCAGGGGGAGGTATGGCCAGGGTTCTGAGTTACGGCATCTCTGTTTTTTTTTTTCTTCTCCTGAGCCGCTTGTCCTTAAGGCTAGCTCTGCGAGAGTCCTCAACTACTTTGTGCTAGTAGTCATTTTAAAACCAAATGGCGGCAGGTTCTCAGATTGACAGTTGGCTATTTGTATCTATACCCCTCGACATGCTACGACAGGATGTGGCTCGACCATGATAGTTCAAGGGTGGTGTCAGAATAGCTTGGCGCCTATAGGCGCCAAGCTGTTCTGACACCAACCTTGAACTGTCGTGGTTGATCTGGCTCCAGAACTCTGACGTAGACCACAAAGGATTTCTAGAAAGAAAAAAAAAATAATAATCACATCCTCATGATGCCATGAGCTAGTAGATAGCAGACCCAGTCCCTTCACTTGACATATTTATACGCTCCCGTCCAAACTGGAATTGCCCCTTCGTGGGATAAATAAAGCTTATTGACTTGACTTAAATACAGATCCTCAGACACATCATATTCCGTCATCGCATCAGTGATGTAAAACAGCGTTATAGTGTTAATTTCAGTAGTCGCTGGGTTGGTTTCTTTTAGTACGATCGACACAAATCGATCAAGCTGAGAACGCAAGTCATAACAATACGTTTAAAATTCTGCCAAAACAGGACTCGAATTGGAATATATATGCTAACGAGCACAAGAAATTCGACATCATTGGAAATTCAGTCGTTCAAATGATGACGCAATTTTGTTGCTCGTCAGCATAGTAATGATGAAGATAATAATAATAATAATAATAATAATAATAATAATAATAATAATAATAATAATAATAATAATAATAATAATAATAATAAGTATTTGTATAGCGCCTAACCTCGGACTGGAGCTCTAGGTGCTGAACAAAAGCTAATTGTACAAAGAAATTAATAACTAATTACAAAAAAAAACCCAATTTACAAAAAGTATTTTAAAAAAATAAAAATACAACGCACTCTATAAACAATCTATAATGTCACCAATAAAAAAAAATACTTCGCTTATGGACACATACTCGCATTTCACGCTCTCTCTCTCTCTCTCTCTCTCTCTCTCTCTCTCTCTCTCTCTCTCTCTCTCTCTCTCTCTCTCTCTCTCTCTCTCTCTCTCACACACACACACACACAATCACGCACACACACTACTAATACTACTGCTACAAATGCTACTACTACTACTACTACTACTACTACTAATAATAATAATAATAATAATAATAATAACAATAATAATAATAAAGATAGAGATGGGAAAGACTTCAACATAGCACATCTGTGACAAAGTCATTTCGTATCAAACAGAAAAAAGATAAGTTTGACGAGTTGAACGCCGCCTTTGTCAGCGCCGCTTTCCCTTTGTCTTATCTGCATTGTACGCACACGATTACCCCTTATCATTCGGAATACACCAGTGTGTGAAAGAAGTTTGACTGAAATAGTTCAATGGTAGCGCCAGAATAGCTGAGCGCCTTTAGGCGCCAATCTATTTTGGCACTACCCTTGAACTAAAGCCATTGGTCTATATCCTTATCTGTAGGAACTATAATGTAGTTAGATAGTTATTTGGGTTTAACTCCGAGCAGGCAACTAAGGCCATCTCACGGCGGACTATAATGTAGCTTGTATATGCAGCGTACACATATGAAGCTTTTAACCTCAGTATGATATGGGTTAAATTATTGTTGCTTAGTTTGGAGCATTTCTTGAGCTTTGCGAACATTGCCGGCGATTTGTGACAAGATAAAACTCGGTCTCAGGCTCTGACTATAGGAAACAAACGCGGTATTCAACCCCGATCTTCTCCTCTGATTGAGGATACCAACAGGTCCGATCACTGCTAGTGAGGCGTAGATTCTTGTTAACCCCTGTCCTTGCAAAAGCTCATGAGAATCTATGCTTCTAAGAGATGCAGACGATTTGGTGAGACGGGGAACACAGAAGGAGGAGCAAGGGTCGGTATTTGGGTGGTTGCATGCTTCTGGCTTGAAACTCGATTCATCAGTATCATCGTCAGTGCAGCTTTTACACCGTGCACGACAAGACAGGGGCAAGCCACCCACCATAATTTATGTGTCTCGACTGACTGTCTCGTCTCCCCTCTCCACAGTGCAGTTACCGGTTCACTTCAGGCCCTCAGATGGAAGTTACAACCTCTATCACTGTAAATTTCGCTTCTGAAATCATTGAAAATTCAACGTCAATGGTCCGTCAGAGAAATGTGAATACAAAGTGGCTTTCAGCAAGAGGTATAGATCCTCATGAACCCCCGCAACCGCGGGGGTTCATGAGGATTTATACCTCTTGCAGTTGGGTAATGTTTGCTTCTTCTCGGCAGTGAAAGGGGTTTGTGCTTGGACGTGCGAGTTAAAGCGATCTGCTATACGCCGGGCTGCTATCTGCCAAATTTCGCCGATACAATGGGTCCTAAATGTTGCCTTGCCTTAACGAAAGATCATTACCTTTCTTTCAACTATCCATGTGAACAGGCACACGTACCACAGGTTTGCTATTGCCCCTGCTTGTGTTGTTGGAACTCTCGTACGTGCAATGGAGAAAAAGAGAGAAAGTTTTTCATTTTACGAAATTAAATTTCATAAGTTACTTTAGCCCTTTTGTGCAGCAATATTGTAATACATAAAAACAATAGAAAAAATAAAAGCACACACACCCCCACCCCCCTTGAAAACTGATTGATCCGGCGCTGAAACAATACTATTTTTGAAAAGGCTATTGCAAATATTAACCCTTTACTGACTAGGGCAGGTCGCTTTAAACACCCAAAAGAAGATATTGTGAATATTAACCTTTTACTGACTGGGGCATGTCGCTTAAATGAGCAGTATTAGTTCCGAGCCAGCCCTTCTGAATTCAGACGTAGCATTACATCAAAACATGAAATGCACCAAGTCTAGAAAAGCAACCAAAGACACTCGTTGGCACAAGACGAAAAAAAAAGTGAAAAGAATAATAAAATATTCGGCACAGAAATAGGCTGAAAAGACCAGTCTACGCAAATAGCCTTACCTACAAATGTCAAAAAGTCCCAGCCGTCCGAAGAACTCGATACAAAGTGGTGTCACCAAGAGGCATAGATCCTCACGAGCCCCCGCAATTGCGGGGGCTCATGAGGATCTATGCCTCTTGCATTTGGGTGTTGCTTATTGTGTTTCGGCTGGGTTTTTAGCTGTGCGGAATAAATGTCCATCCGAGGCATGGGGGATGCGTAACTTCGGTAAATATTTGACACAAGTATGTGGCTCTCAGTTAGTTTACAGACTCAACTCGACCAAAGATTGGGCGCAGATTTTTAGATTCCATTCGTCCAAAGACTAGGTGGGGACAGTGGCGTTTTCTTGAATACTAATTATCTGTTTAGATTTGAGATCAAGTCCCTTCAGTACGTCGTTTTGTGCCACTTTTATACTAGTTTATTTTCTTTTTTCTTGATTACCTGTGACATTTGTTGTAACCCTTTGGCTGCTACTAGCGATACCGTTCGGCGGAAAAAAAAAAAACGTGTAACAAAGCGTCTTGTCTGCCTTACTGTATCGTCAGTTGCAGTCGAGGGGTTAACCCACCATAAGGCACACCCCGAGAAAGCCGGTCAGACATAACCTTAGACAAGGTCTAACATGGAGTCCCCCAGACCTAACATGCAATCCCCAGTGCAAAAGGTATTGATTTTGTAACTCTATCGTAATTATGTTGTGGATACCTGCAGGCCGATCATGCAAGAAGGATAGAGGTTAGCCCTACAACAGTAGCAGGTTAAATTGCACGGACTTCAAACATTCCGTGGATTTATCCAGCCTGCTCGATCTCCGCCGTGATTCCTGCTCGCAAGGAGTCGCCTCATTGGCATCCAATCATAATAATATAGGTACTTACCGTCATTTCGACTGCTGCGAGGACGCGTGCCAAAGTGATCGGGGCGGTCCACATAACGGTCCCTTTAGCAATTACTAGCAAAAGGGAGCAACTTACTATAGGTCCTCACTATAAAGGGGCACAGCCTACTGTCTCTGATCGAAGAATAACCCATATAGAATAAAAGCGTAAGATAAGGATCGAGACCATTTTAAAATCACAAGCCAAACGTAACAACGACGCAGGTCAGAGCACAGTGCACACTTTAGAATGTTTGATTCCGAAAACACAACTGCATGGAAGGAGTCACCATCAGCATTCACTGCCAGTGAACGCAGGTTGTGCTTTTAAAATCAGTACAAACTCAACGTCAAGGATCCCAAGGCGTCAAGGGAACATGGATACACAGTGGTTTCAGCAAGAGGCATAGACCCTCATGAGCCCCCGCATTCGCGGGGGCTCATGAGGATGTATACCTCTTGCAGTTGGGTGGTGTTATGTTTTTTCTCCGTATTGAAGGGGTTAATTCATTGACTGCTACTGACGATATCTTTCGACGGAAAAAACGCGTAATCATGCGTGTTTTCCGCCGATCGGTTTCGTCATTAGACGTCATGGGGTTAAACAATCAATTCTGCCGGGGTGTGTCAAAGAATTTAAAAAATGCTTACCTGACAAACGTTCTTCGATCCAGTTTTCCTCTACAATATCCGAGATCCGTGCTGTGCCCGACAGAGGCTCTAGACTCACGGTCGCGCAGCTGGTATCCCCGAGAAATGGGACCGGACTTTACTTTTGCTGGAAAGGCATCTACAATCCGTGTCCTGCTCACAAAATTAGATACCTTTGCGTCCTTAACCGGTGTGTTTCTGACACATGTTTGTGCCTTGGAGCCTGCAGTTGATTTTTTACTGCTGCTAATGCTAGTCGATTTTTCTTGGTCCTCGACGTGCGCGTTTTTAGTGATACCAATCGGAACTTTTGGGTCCTTGGGTGGGTACAGAGTCACAGTACAACCCGCTTCTCTCCGACAGGATTCCCTGTTCTCTTTTCCCGTCCTGTGCTTGGACTCACTGATGCATATGAGGGATTCACGAGGTCTGGAATTCGCACGTGTTTTGGTCGTGGAATCCACACAAAGTGCACGAGTCGAAACACCTTTTCCTTTGTCTTGACGTATCACATGGTCTACAATTTTTGCAACATATCTGCTGCTCTCACTGATCCGTGCTTCTGGGCCGTTGACTAGGTGATTAGGCACTTGGCGCGTGACGTATTTACAAACGATTGCATCCTCCTCTTTGATCGTAAACTGTGAACGGGGCTTGTGAACAAGAAGGTAGCTGGACATAGCGCAAGCCACAGCTGTTGTTCCCAAGTGTTCGAAGTGTCCAGTGTATGCAAAAAATGATTTCTTCAATTGCTGATGTCCAGTATTATCCATAGATGCTTCCCTAAGGTGTTTATGTCCGCGGTTAGAGAATGCGTATCCATTATCAAATCTGTAATTTGTTTCACCGTGTTGCATTGCTTTAGTGAAATTGCTCCTTCAGTCAATTGCGTGTCAACTTGTAGTTTGTTCGTGAACAAGTGGGCCAAGCAAGAAGCGCCAAGTGCTTGAGTGAATGAGAGAAAACAAATGTAATGTTTGGCGCTCCAGCAACAGCTCAGACTACGAGTACGTATGAAGATTTCTTCTTGCGTTTGGCGGACAATGTAAGTACAGAGGCATATTGCTTGCTCACAAGAGGCATAAATTCTTATGAGCCCCTACATTCGTAGGGGCTCATGAGAATCTATGCCTCTTGAAAACGAATGAAACTGCCTTATGGCGCTTTTTTTTCTAATAAGTATACTGTGTAGTCGTGTAAAGTGTTTTCGCCCACCACTACACTTCCTTTACCTGCCGTGCGTACGCTCTCGTCCCCAAGAAAAGGGCGACAATTATGGTTGTAAGTCAGTGATCTCCCTTCTTGACCTTGCACGTTGTAGTGGCCAGTAAAACAATTTACATGTCTATTACTGTTAACCGATAGGGGAACAAAACTGTGCAATTTATGCATACGCACACTGGTAGATTCATGATCCTGTAGTAGAGATGAATTGTGCAGCACAGCGGTGCCGAAGAATGCGAATCGCGTGACAGACCTTTCACATTTAACTCTAGCTGCAGGAGACGGATTGACAAAGGGCGAGGCATAATTAACCCCGACCTGACGATACGTCGGCGGACGATATGCCGGCGGACGATATGTCCAAATGACGATATGCCGCACTGTACTATCTTTTTTTCCTACAAAAGGCATACTCTGAGCCATTGTTTCACAATGAACTCTCAGTTTTGAATTCACAATATATGAAATTCTCCCGCTAGGATCCTACAAATCTACACAGTAATACATTTACGTTTACTAGAACTTTCGTTGTCATTGCGGATTAGTCACTATATGCTTTCTTCTACGACAGACGCACTGTGAGTCAAATTTCTGCCATCTGAATGGTTGTATTAGGTGTATGTAAGTCTAGGCTATATCATATATTAAATTATTCTATAGTGTAATACTCACATTCAAGTTTACCAACACGTATGCTTTGCTGATTCGTCAAATGCAGGGGCTCACGAACTAAGCCTAAGTATTGTTGAAAACAAATCACTGTGTATCCATGTTCTTTTGACGGCTGCGGTTCTTTGACGCCGAATTAACCCATTCAGCCCCGACGCACTGTAGCAGGAGATGTATCGACCATGATAATTCAAGGGTAGTGACAGTCTGGCTTGGCGCCATCAGGCGCCAAGCTAATCTGGCACTACCCTTGAATTATCATGGTGTATCCATCTCCTGCAACTGGTTCACAATCGTCAGGAGACACCTCTAAAATTTTAAGAAATGCGGCCGTGGGCTTAACTGGATTAACAATAATTTCGAAAACGTAATCTGCGTTAACTAGCAATGAATGGGTTAACCACATACAAAAGAAAAGGAAATTTTAAAAAATCCACGATTGGCTGCACGTTTCCACACTACCTACGTTGCATAATGTAAATAACAACGCGCTGTGCAACCGCTTTTATATATACCCCTCTCGCAGTCAATGCATTCAGGGGCGCAAAACTGAGCGACGACGGAGCCACATGAGAACGATACCTTATGTTCCGCGTGCCGATGTGGGCATGTGAATCAGGCACACTTTTATGCTTGTTCGTTCCGTGAGTCACATCGGATGATGGGGTTCACTTCGTTGAATTTTTGTGAATTTACAGAGCGAATGGAACTTCCCACTACAGTAGGATCGAGTCCAGTGTTAGTAAACGTGCGAAACCCACGCAGAACAGCAGATGCTTTTGGGAAGTCAGAAGTGAGGATAAACCGCACTTGTTCCGACGAAAATAGTGGATTACAAGCCCAGACACACGTGCGATATCGCATGTTTGTAAGGGCTTTTAATTCACTTTTTGCGTCAAAAGGCGTTCAGTTTTCGATCAACCTCTGTTTTCTGAATAACGATGATCTAATGACTTTATCATGCTGGATGGGTCTTGTAATGGGGGAATTCAGCAGTTTTCTCCAACGTGAATCTGCCCAAAGTGTAAATCCAGTAGATTTAGACTGAAATTGTTAGGTTCACGTGTGCCGGGCAGATTTACGCAGGTAGAGTTTCACAGCGTTCATCTCCAGCGAGCATGAACTCATTCGCGGCCAGCCGCATCCGGATGCGCGGCTCAGGCCGCGCATCCGGTTGCGGCTTGGCCGCGAATGAGTTAAATTAGGATGGTGTAGTAAATCCAACCGCCGGCGAAGTGGACTGATGAATCAAACGTCAGTTCACGACAGGCACGTTTGCACCGAGTCGCATTACATGCTGTGTGAATTTCACCAGAATCTTACGCCCTTAGCCTCTTCTGCTGAAAAGCTGACACCTCCAGGTGGGTGTATTTTTAGGCTTCCTCTTTAAATAACCAATATTCAGCTGATACTTATGTTGGCATCTGTGGACAAATTCAATTTGACACGAAGTGCTAAAACAGGATAGTTTCTTAGATAAACAGATGTTGCGGATTGCGAGGCATATACATATTCGAGAAATAAAACCAACAAAAATGGTACTCTATCATTTTTCTGGGTGGTCTACATAACTCTTTCGTTCCACGCCAGCTGGTTTCAGTTTCGCTGAACCCATACAAGTCTCCAAAGATGGATCGACCTTGGTTGCTCAAGGGTAGTGCCTGATTAGCTTGGCCTCGAGCAAATCAGGCACTACCCTTGAGCAACCAAGGTCGATGGTGTTATCATTTGACGCTGGGAGTGGAAGGGGACATAGTTCTGCCACAGCATCTCGTGAATCGCCCCTAGTGTTGACAAGTTTTACTCTCGGTTCAAACTAAAAAATCAATGTTTGGGTGGTCGGGTTTGAACAGTTTGAACTTCAAACAAACTAGCTGTCAGCTCCGAAATTCTTTTATGCTCTATCGCAACCTGTCCGTGGCTGAAGAGCCATCTAGCCCGTGCACCTACACGGGAGTTTGTTTGTTTTAGTGTAAAGCTTGGAACGAACACTGCGCTCATGACACCTTGACAGGTTCAGGCGGGCCGGGTGTGGATTAATTCACAGGCGAAAATTGACACAGGATAGATTTAAAGCGGAGTCTGGTCGCATATGCCTGTGTAAGGGCGGGGGCGGGGGGGGGGGGGGGGGGTCTATGATTATTGAATATTGTTTTAGCGATAGCGATGCTTCCTGAAACCTTCACCTCATTGTTTGGGTCACCACGACCTACAACATCCTTTCGATGTCATTCTTTGCAATTTTTTATTTTTTCCAAAACATAGCATGTGTTTTGGTTTCGTGGCCTGTAGTGACGTGAAATTCAAAATAAAGTCACGCCACAATGTGACAGTCACAAAGCGAAAGCAAGGTTTCTTGAGACCTTCAACTCATTAACTCATTAAATCCGACGACCGTATTTCCCAAATTTTGGAGGCGTCATCTAATGACTATGCACCTGTTCCAAGAGATGGATCGACCATGATAATTCAAGGGCAGTGCCAGATTAAATTGGCACCGACAGGCGCCAAGCTAAGCTGGCACTACCCTTGAATTATCATGGTCGACCCATCTCCTGCTATAGTGCGTCAGGGCTGAATGGATTAATAGAACGGAAAATCGCGAATAGGCCGATACATGTCTCATTTGGAACGCAGTTTATCTCGATTTCGGTCTCATATGCCTGTATAGTCATGTGACACCGAAAACGAAGTTTATTAAATTTCAAAACATTCTTGTTTGCCGCGAGATTAACGAGTGAAAATACATATACTGACGAGCAAAGGAAATGCAACATTATTCGAGTCATTGGAAACACTTCAGTGTTTCCGATGACTCGAATAATGACGCATTGCATTTCTATACTGACGAGCAAAGGAAATGCGACATTATTCGAGTCATCGGAAACACTTCAGTGTTTCCGATGACTCGAATGATGACGCATTACATTTCTATACTGACGAGCAAAGGAAATGCGACATTATTCGAGTCATCGGAAACACTTCAGTTTCGATGCCGAATGAGACGCATTACTATACGAGCAAGGAAATCGATCATCGGAAACACTTCAGTGTTTCCGATGACTCGAATGATGACGCATTTCTGTTGCTCGTCAGTATAGAAATGTTTTATTGGCAGATTTAGATTTATTTTCTAGAACAGTAGAACCTGGTGAGCAACTACCGATTTTGCAAGAAGAAAAATGGTCTTAAAGGACAGGTCTTGAGAAGTCTTGAAGGGCAAAAGCGGTACTTGTCATTAAGGACCACCATTTTGGATGACGTACAACTGACCACGTCCACCTATATCATGGTCATTATTTTATGAAGGTGGTCTCTCATAACGGTAGTCTTGAAGGGCAAAAGCGGTACTTGTCATTAAGGACCACCATTTAGATGACTACAACCAAGTCCACCTACATTATGGTCTTTTATGAAGGTGGTCTCTCATAACGGTAGTCTTGAAGGGCAAAAGCGGTACTTGTCATTAAGGACCACCATTTAGATGACTACAACCACGTCCACCTATATCATGGTCTTTTATGAAGGTGGTCTCTCATAACGGTAGTCTTGAAGGGCAAAAGCGGTACTTGTCATTAAGGACCTTCATTTAGATGACTACAACCACGACAACCTATATCATGGTCTTTTATGAAGGTGATCTCTCAGATGACTGCAACCACGTCCATCTATGTCATGGTCTTTTATGAAGGTGATCTCTCAGATGACTACACCCACGTCCATCTATATCATGGTCTTTTATGAAGGTGGTCTCTCAGATGACTACAACCACGTCCACCTATATCATGGTCTTTTATGAAGGTGGTCTCTCAGATGACTGCAACCACGTCCACCTATATCATGGTCTTTTATGAAGGTGGTCACTTAGATGACTGCAACCACGTCCACCTATATCATGGTCTTTTATGAAGGTGGTCTCTCAGATGACTACAACCACGTCCACCTATATCATGGTCTTTTATGAAGGTGGTCTCTCAGATGACTACAACCACGTCCACCTATATCATGGTCTTTTATGAAGGTGATCTCTCAGATGACTACAACCACGTCCACCTATAACATGGTCTTTTATGAAGGTGGTCTCTCAGATGACTACAACCACGTCCACCTATATCATGGTCTTTTATGAAGGTGGTCTCTCATAACGGTAGTCTTGAAGGGCAAAAGCGGTACTTGTCATTCAGGACCACCATTTAGATGACTACAAGTACAACCACGTCCACCTATATCATGGTCTTTTATGAAGGTGGTCTCTCAGATGACTACAATCACGTCCACCTATATCATGGTCTTTTATGAAGGTGGTGTCTCAGATGACTACAACCACGTCCACCTATATCATGGTCTTTTATGAAGGTGGTCTCTCATAACGGTAGTCACTCAAATCAGGTTCTGCTGTATATAAAATGCGTATTTATTAGAACAAGTCGTAAGAATCTGTAAAAATACCCCCCCCCCCCCCAAATTTTTTATAAAAAAAATAATAAAATAAATGTTTTTTAAAAATAATAATAAAAGTGACGGAAAGGGAGGGTGTGCGCGGCGGATATCAGGAGATTATGCCCAGAAATTATCGTCCTTTGAACTGTTTATTAGATTCTCTAAAATTCACAGCGGCAGTGTTTATCAATGTTTATCGGAGTCCATGGATACAGAGACTCAGTGACCCAGTAAGCATAGGTCCTCGAGCCCACTGCGGCCGACGTCTGCCCGAGGACCTCTGCTTGCTGGCGATATTGTACTGTGTTGTATATACCAAGCGAACACGAGCGGTGAATACATAAATTTGTCTTCATTCACCAGCAAGCAAGGCCACAGGGCCGCCGTCGGCGGCGGTCGGGCAGTGCACAATTGTGCGCGGGCTGATATCGGCCGATGAAGGCCCGTTGATCTTTTGCGTACTGGGTCTTCCGTTTGCACGACTAATCTCGCAGGTCTCTCTGTTGACTGCGGCAGTGTGCAGAATAGACTGTCGACTGTAACTCATAGACACCATGGATATGGTAATAATAATAATAATAATAATAATAGTAGCAGCAGTACATTTTTTTTTCTCCATTTCGCTTGCTTCTTGAAGAAAAGAAAAGCATTTTGTAGTGTAGACAACGGTATTCGCTTCGTGGTATACACGTGACATCAAGACAGCCGAGACCTACTACTAAAAGGCTGTAGTGAACGACCAATGAATAATGTCACCTATTTTTAGTTACACGTGTCAGCGCACAGGCTTTGAAAATTCCTGAGCGGAATCGAATGTTGTTGTTTTTTTTTTCCATTTTTGCTCGTTATAACTAGGCCTATTATTAGCAGCCAACTGTGATCGCAGTCCTGTTAACCCATTCACCCCTGATAATTCAAGGGTAGTGCCAGATTAGCTTGGCGCCTGTCGGCGCCAAGCTAATCTGGCATTACCCTTTAATTATCACGGTCGATCCATCTCCTGCAAAAGGTGCATAGTCGTTAGATGACGCCTCCAAAATTTGGGAAATGCGTGCGTCGGGCTGAATGAGTTAACAGCAGCAATAACACCACCCCCACCACCACCCCCTCCCCCCCCCCCCCCTAAAAGAAAAAATTAAAAAGGGAGGACTTCTTCCTAGAGGTGTGTAACTACATGATTCCGATACTTGCAAGCAAGATGCAAAGATTGTCATGAGTCCCTGCGAGTGCAGGGCTCATGAAAATTTGTACCTCTTGCAAATGGCCCATAGACTTCAAGGGCAGTGACGATCCGCTTCACGGCACGTGCGACACGACGTCATCAGCGCGAGCGGAGATCGTTTACGGCCATGTTTGGGTCGCTATCTTAGACGTATATCGGGAAGCCACTTGAGGCTTTCAGTAGTCGTTCATTGAAAACCCAGCGACCTTGTTCTCCTTCGTTCAAAGTATCTTTGCTTCTGAAAGATAGAGAAGGTTCTCTAACTGTGTGCTGACCACTTACGATTTAGGTCCAACAACTTCCGCAGGACGCCCCTCCACCTCGCCTCCCTGCTCCCCACACCTTCCCCCTACTTACCCCCCCCCCTCCCCACACACACACACACACACACACACACAAGTACACCAGTCTCCGTCAATGGCCACACTGATTTTCCTTACTATCAGCACGTACACGTAGAGGCGAAGTACGTAATAGAGTCACATACGTGTTAGGTTAAAAGTGGATGCCTTGATTTGTTTCAGTAGCGAGGATGCAGTTTAATGGGGCATGCCATTTCAGCGATATTTAAATAATGCTCGTGAGCCCCTGTAGTTGCACGGGCTCATGAGAATCTCTCTGCCTCTTCCGTGGGAATACAAAGGACTACACATTCGGTTTCTGAAATATCTCTTTATTAGAACAAGCGACAAAAAGCCGCAGCTATCCAGGGGACATGAATACAAATCGGTCTCAGCAAGACGCATAGATCCTCATGAGCCCCCGCATTCGCGGGGGCCCATGAGGATTTATATCTCTTGCAGCTGGAAGGCGTCAAATTTTCCTCCGCAGTGAAGGGCTTTAATACGGACCTATAGTCTAACACGTACGCCTAGACACGTAGGGCCAGTAAATGTCACTCGTTGAAAGTTCAAACTTACACCGTTTGAGGAGCATTACAAAAGTAACAAAAGAGTATACTATTGTCAGCAAGCTAGGAGGTCTAGATTCACAAGATCCCTTGTGGTTGCAGTGGCTCACGAGAATCTATGCCTCTTGCAGATGGATCGACACTGAGGGACATCTGTGGTTTTTATAGTATAGGCCTTTTCCGCACGTTCTATGCGGTATTTTGCAGGAAATCCATTGCTTGCGTCAATGAACGAACGCGTCATGTACGTTGATTGTGGGCGTCTCTATCTTTTTTCGCCACCCACTAGCGGAATCGGTCGAAAAAAATTAATTGTTGTCCTCAAGTTAACCCGTCATCGAGGAAACCGGATACAGTAATTTAAAAAGCATTATTAACCCATTGTGTCCCAGGTACGAAATACACACATTTTGGAGTTGTCCTTTGAGGTCTGCAGTACATTGCTTGAGACATTTCGACCATGATACTTCAATGGTGGTGCCAGAATAGCTTGGCGCCTATAGGCCTATAGATATTGATGAAAGGTGCAGTCATAATATTATGATTTTAATACAATACAATACAATACAATACAATACAATACAATACAATACAATACAATACAACTTTATTGTCTGTTCGAGTCCAGGCACGACAGAAATTTGCCTTTCGGCTCGTCATGAAACAACAATATAAGACATTAACAAACGCTGCAAAAGCATATCAGGAAAAATTATCATTGCAGCAATCTATCACAAGCAATCTGTCACAAGATGGGAGGTAATGTTAAGTAGATCATACTTATCGCGGCGTTATAAACGAGAGTTCAAAATCGAGACAGCAGTTGGAATAAAAGACTTCTTAAAAACATTCCTTGTGGCAAGTGGCATGTTGAAACGTCTGCCTGATGGTAGCATTTGAAACTGATCAGAGAGTGGGTGACTAGGATCATTGACAATGCTAGCAGCTATCCTTCGGACAGCTCTATGGTACAGATCATCTACTGGGTACTGTCCTAGGCCAATGATCTTCTCAGCTGTTCTGACGATACGTGACAGTCTGCCCCTGTTTTTCATACTGAGATTGCCATACCAAGCAGTGATGTTAAACGTCAGTATGCTTTCGATCAGGCTTCTATAAACGGATTCTAAAACCCTGGAACTGACATCAAAACTTCTCACAGGTACAAAAATATCATCAACT
This sequence comes from Semisulcospira habei, assembly GCA_036245525.1. NCBI lineage: Eukaryota > Metazoa > Mollusca > Gastropoda > Semisulcospiridae > Semisulcospira > Semisulcospira habei. The sequence continues at coordinate 285,971,189 of BTPG01000002.1, read as the reverse complement.
TTCCTGTCATCAATGACGAGTTCCTTGGTTTTCTGTACATTCATTTCCAGAAAACTATCTTTGCACCATGACTCTAATACTGCTATCTGTGCAAAGTACTCGGCCAAACTGTCTTCTTTTTGGAGTAGGCGTACAAGGGCCATGTCGTCTGAGAACTTTAAGAGACGAGAAGTGGCAGTGTGACAACGCATATGGTCTGTGTATATAGAAAACAATGTCGGAGAGAGGACACAACCTTGAGGGCAGCCTGAATTTAGCACCACTTGGTCAGACAGACTGCCGTGTACATTTACACGTTGTGGCCTGTCCATCAAAAAGTCTCGCACCCACAGAATAATGTTTGTGTTTACATTAAAGTCCATCATACGCTGCAAAAGCATTAGTGGTTCAACAGTATTAAAAGCATTAGAAAAGTCAATAAAAAGAATTCTCACATGTGCCTTTGATTTCTCAAGATGTTGAAATACAAGATTGTACAGAGTAAGGCATGCATCCTCCACACCCCTATGGTTTTTGTAAGCAAATTGGAATGGATCCAGTAGTTCGGCAACATCATTTAACAGATGCCTCCTCACCACTTTTTCCATACATTTTGACAGAATAGAAGTCAATGCAACTGGACGGAAATCGTTGAATTCATGAGCGTTCGTTTTTTTAGGAATTGGGACAATGATTGATGATTTCCAAGCCGTAGGGACAGTATGATGATCAAGCAGGAACTGAAAAATAGTAGTGAAGATCTTCCCCAATTGACCTGCACAGGTTTTCAATACTCTGCCACCTAACCCATCTGGTCCAGGTGCTTTGTGTGCATTCAGCTTAGAAAAGATGTTTACTACCTCCTCTTCAGTAATTGACAAAGGTTCCGGCACAATGGACTGGCACAATTCATCACAGTTATCACTAAGGTTTCTGCCATCGAACCGTGAGTAAAAACGATTTAGATCATTGGCCATCTCAACTGGATTCCCAGTGCAGAGCCTGGCATGTTTCTTTTGCTGCCTACCCATCATGCCGTTCAGACCATTCCATGCATCTCTAGCGTTGCCAGAAGAAAATTTTGTTTCGATCTTGCTTTTATAGTTCAGTCTGGCAGTCCTAGCAGCCCTTCTAAAATCCCTCTCCTTTTCCCGAAATTCATCAGTGTTACCCTGTAAGAAAGCAAGTTTCTTCTGGTTCAAATACACCTTTAGCTCCTTGCTGACCCATGGCTTATTGTTAGCAAACACCTTCACTGTCTTGGTTTTAATTACAGTGTTTTCACAAAATCTTACGTAAGAAGTGACTGTCTCAACAAGTTCATTAGGGTCATCACAGTTATGAGTAAACATATCCCAATCTGTCGCCTCAAAGCACCCACGGAGCTCCTCCATGCTGTCCGGTGTCCTCAGCTGTGTGGTTTTCGTTACAGTCTTGGACATCTTTATTTTTTGTCTATACTTTGGCAACAAGTGTATGACGTTGTGGTCCGAGCGCCCCAGTGGGGGCCTACACAACGGCTTAAACGCATCGTCAATGTTGCCAAAGCAGAGATCAATGGTGCGATTAAGTCTTGTAGGACATGTAATGTACTGTTGTAGAGAGAGGTGTGGTGTTAGATCGCACTGATTGAAGTCGCCAAGAATAAATACTGGCTGGTCAGGGTAGTTTGATACCACTCTAGAATAACAGTCAGCGATCGTCTCAGCTGCAGCTTTGAAGTCGGGACCCGGAACATAAACGGTAATTATAGTCAGCTGGCCGAATTCACGTGGCAAGTAGTGTGGTCGCAGCGACACGGTTAGCAGTTCAAGGTTGCGTGTACACACCCGCTCACGGACAGTCAGCTGTGTAGCCCACTTTTCGCTGACGAGCATACACACACCACCGCCCACATTCTTCTGAATCTTAACCCTGTCCCTGTCAGCCCGTACAGTTGTAAAACCAGGCAATGTCACTTCCCCAGAGTCCTCCGTCAGCCATGTTTCGGTAAAACAGAATAAATTAGTCCGCCTAAAGTCACCGTCAAACTGCATTAGAGCCGTTAGTTCATCCATTTTATTCTGCAAGGAGCGGACATTTGATAATGTTATGGTACGGGGTGTCTACTACCCCGTCTCTTCAGTCTCTCCCTCACTCCGCCTCTCGACCCTCTCTTTTTCTGCTTCTTCTTCTTCCCCCCACATTCAGAAAGATCGATCATGCTCAAGTTCAAATCATGGTTTACACCCGTGTGTTGCAAAGCGGTCAAAAACTCACGACTGTACTGGTACACAGGCAAAATGGCGGATGAAACGGTCGGTCCATGCTGGCCCAAGACTAAAGTCACAACCAACAGGTCGCTAAAGAGGCACAAAGCTACCACGGTCGATATGTAATGTCCTCCCATCATTGCACGGATGCTTGCACACTTTCATACACAATAATACTCTGCATCCTTACAAAACTCCACAAATAACCGGGACAGTGACGAGCCGAGGGTCGACGAACAGAGTTGCGCCCCCGGTAAAAACGGAGAGCATGGTAATTAGCACCCGCCAAAAACACCAGCTTGGCTCTCTCTCACTCAGTCTGTCCCTCCAAGGCAAAACCATCAGCCAAGTTACTAACCATCGCCTGCTAGGAGTCACGGTGGACAACCAGCTTAGGTGGCAGCTACACATAAGTAACGTTTGTAAAATTGTCTCCAGAAATCTGTACATCTTAGCAAAACTTAAACACATTACTGATATGGAGACACGTCAACTGTTCTTCAATGCCCATTATTAGATCGCATATAGACTATGCTTCTACTGTGTGGGATGGTTCGAGAGATGTCAATTTGAAAAGATTGAACTCTCTACGTCGGAGAGCTGCCAAACTAATACTCCCTGATCCCAGCTTAACTACTGACCAAAAATTGGCAGCCTTAAAAATTCTGCCCCTGAAAGATCATCTAATTTACAATAAGGGAATGGTTATGTTCAAGGCATTAAACGATAAGCTACCCCGATATATCACATCGCTATTTACCGTCCAGTCATCAACATACTCCAGATCAAGAAAATCCCTTATTATGCCGCGACCTAGAATTGATCTCTATAAAACGAGTTTGACGTTCTCTGGCTCTAGTCTTTGGAATGCCTTGCCTAGAAACGTCACGACATCAGCTACTTTCTCCTCGTTTAAAGTCAGTCTCATCAAGTACTTATTTTTGTCAGCACCTGGCATCCCCGTGACTGTGCACATATTGAAAAATACTATTTCTCATTAGATCATTAATTGCGTGTATCACAGGTTTCGACTGATGACTCATATTTATTCGGTACAGCTTGTATGTAGCCAGCTACTCATATGACTGACTAGATTAAGCCTGTGTGTGCACGTGTGTGCGTTGTGCGTGTGCGCACGTGTATATTAGAGATAGAGAGTGGCGTGCTCAAATGTGCATGCGTTATGTATGCGTATTAGGTTGTGTGTATTCTTATTATATTATTTTAATTAAACCTCACAACATGTCATTATGCCCGACCAGTAAAGTTGGTAATTCCTATGTCACTTCCCCCCAACATTATTATTTTTTTTTTTTTTTCATTCTTGGCTTGTGCTGTGTCATGTAATTTTTTTTTTCCTTCTTAGTAGTAGAAAACAATTAGTACGATAGTAACTCTGTAATCAGTAGATTAGCAACGGCAAGTTCGAAAAATGGTTGTTACTACCAAAACTTTTACCGTTGTCAAATAAAGGATTATTGTCATTGTCATTGTCATTGTCACCCTTGAACTATCATGGTCGATGCATATCTTGCTGGGGTGTGTCGAGACTGAATGAGTTAAACAATCGGAAGTGCCGGTGACGGAGAGTGTCTTTTGCTAGAATTCATGACAGCTTTGCTGATGAAATCTAGACCCACAACAATTCAATAGTGAAAACATGCACAGCAAAACCTGTTGAGCGCCCCCTCCCCCCCCCCCCCACCCCTTCCCCCCTCCCCTGTCATAAAAGATCATCATTTGGGTGACTGTAGCAACTCATAACATGGTCTTTAGTGTCAGGTGACACATTTTGCCCTCCGCGACTGCTACATCTGACCACTTTTTTTTTTCTTGCAAAACAGGTGTTTATTCAAAACAGGTTCTCGTTCGTTGTTCGAGGTCGTTTGTTGCAAACAAAACTTCACTATTGGAGAAGCGTCGCATACTGATACGTGACTTTTTGCTGTTTATGGGACGCGGCGTCAAATGTGGTACTATTATAATAATAATAATTATTATTATTATTATTATTATATTTATAAAGCGCAAACTCCCTGCAGTGCAGGCTCTAAGCGCTGTAAATAGCAAATCAAAGTGACAACCTAAACACAAATCAATAGATAGCAGCAACACAAAATACAAATATTGCAATTCTAAAATGAACAGCACATAAACACACCCAAAGCACAAACAACCATCGCAACAAGGACTGGCACAGGGTCATCATGATGTTATTGTGAAGCAGAAAAGAGACTGGAATTTAGTAAGACAGAGTAGTGAGACTGGAAAAGATGTGTTTTAAGCTGACTTTGAAAGAAATTACTGTCGGGGCATCACGAATGTGCTTCGGAAGCGAATTCCAAATGACTGGGGCGTGGAAACAAAATGGCCTTTGACCAAAGGACTTTGTATTTATTTTCGGTACTTTCAAAAGTTTTTCACTGCTAGAACGTAAGGTGCGGGAAGCTTGATAAGTAGTTAACATACTGGAAAGGTAGGGAGGCATTGTACCATCGAAATGACGGAAGGCGAGAGTAGCTAACTTGTACTCAATCCTGGGAAGACAGTGAAGTTGGTGCAACAAGGATGACACGTGATCTTTTTTTTTTTTTTTTTTTTTTTGATTTCTGAAAAATGACGCGAGCTGCACTGTTTAAAATTCTCTGAAGTCGAGCCAGTTCTTCGGATGGCAGGCCAGCAAACAAACAATTACGATAGTCAATGCGGCTCAAAATCAGTGAAGACACAAGCTGTGTGGTGGCTGACTGAGTCAGGAAAGATCTTACAGAGCTGATTTTCTTCAGCTGGAAATAGGCTGCTCTACAGATGGACGTGATAATATCATTATGGTCAAGTATAGACAAACAAGAGTCCAAACTGAAGAACACCAAGGTCACGAACATAGCGTTTGCAAAGTATACTGGCTTCACCAACAGTCAAGCTGCTGCATGTGACCTGGGAAAGAGCCGTGTGATATGACGCGACACACATTGACTCATTAACCTATTCAGTCCCGACACACTGCAACGATATACGAATCTACGACTCCAACCTTTAAAATAATTCGGCTGATGAATCGTCGGTTCATGTGCGCAAGCCGACTGTTCTGGCGCACATTTGAACCGTGATTCAGTGACGATCTGTCTCCTGAATTGGGTATGAATCGGCTGACAGTTAACCCCGTCAATGCCGAGAAATTCTGAAAACAATCCAGCTGCAAGAGACATAATTCCTCATGAGCCCCCGCGGTCGCGGGGGCTCATGAGGATCTATGTCTCTTGGCTTGCGGAGACCAATTTTTATCCACATTCCGCATGGGACGGTTTTGGCTTTTGGTCGTTTAACGAAAAAAGACTTGAAGGCCCACTACCGCCGTAATTGTTCAAAGATACATTTCTGTAACAGATGGTTACGAAACGCAGCACACAGGTCTAGCTATGGTTCATTTAGACACAGGACAATCCAGCTCAGCACACGTCGTCTGTGTATCAAGTAATCTGACAATGACTCCACTCCGTTCTAGACTTCATATACAACGCTTTCTGTACGAGAAACAGCTAAAAATAGATTGACACGCTAACGGCAGCGCAGAATAAATTAGTGCGGTTACGCGTGTGCCTTGGCTGCGTGTCCAAACTGCTGTTAAAGGTGTCGATGTTTCCGTTTTTAAGATAATGTTCCGGATTTAATCTATTTTAATATGTCTCTTTCTGCTATACCGAATTTGTGTGTGTGTGTGTGTGTGTGTGTGTGTGTGTGTGTGTGTGTGTGTGTGTGTGTGTGTGTGTGTGTGTGTTTGTGTGTGTGTGTATGTATGTGTGTGTGTGCGTGCATGGGTGCGTACGTGCATGTGCGTGTGCGTGTGTGCGCGCGTGCGTGCGTGCGTGCGTGTGTGTGTGTGTGTGTGGGTGGGTGTGTAAGTAAGTAAGAGTTATTATTATTATGTGATGCTAGAATAATTCGGTTTTTACGCGTTTTTCACGTGTACTGACATTGGTGTGTCTTAGTTATATTTCAGTCTTTTAGAAACAACAGAGCGCATGGAACCTAGAGACAATCTTCTGTTTTATTTATTTTAAAACAGACAATAAAGTTTCAGCCTTGAATCTTGAATCTTGAATATTGACAAGGCATAACAGACACACATGGTGCAGAAATGTGTCTTCAAAAATTATGCGTAATGGTACTTTTAAACAAAATAATTAATACAGTAAACGTACAGTGGCGGGAAGGGGCTAAAAGTTAACCCTTTTAGCGCCATGGGCGCATTTCCCGAATTTTGGAAAGTGTTACTTAACGACTATGTACTACTTGCATGAGGTGGATTGACCATGATAATTCAAGGGTAGTGCCAGATTAGCTTGGCGCCTTCAGGCGCCAAGCTAATCTGGCACTACCCTTGAATTATCATGGTCAATCAATCTTTGCTGTAAGGGTGTTGGCTCTAAAAGGGTTATCCCCTCAGACTTTTGTGATCCTGACCTCAGCGGACATACCACCGCTTGTAGGTGGTAAGTCTTTTGGGGGGAAAATAGGGTAGCTCCAATAATTATTATAGTCATGCTGGACTTGCCGTGTTTTGCTTTCAGAGGGCTGTACTGCCATAAACTAAGAATGTGAGTATGTGCGTGTGTCTGGGCGTGCGTATGATGTTAGTGTCAAAACGTACTATTTTATATGTTTGTTTAGTCGGGGATTTAGCCATGTTGTTTGTTTGATGTGTAACTGAGATATTTTGTTGGTTTGTTTGTTGTTGTTTTGGGGTTATTTATTTATTTATTTATTTATTTATTTTACTTTGACCTACGCTCGGCAGGCAAAGACAAAATCCTTTTAATGGACAATACATTTCTTAAATCTTGAATCTTGAATAGGTTCCCTCAATAGAAGGCCTGTTTGACGAGACAAAATTGAAAGTTTTACTTTGGGGGCCCTGGGTACCGAGCCACGCTGCAGGGGAAATAGTTATCACTGCCATCTCTGTGAGAAGCTAAATTGCGTGAGAACAACGCACGTTACAGCCTGAGGAATAACAAGCTACACCGGTCGACGCACACTGGTCTTCTCTCCCGATTCTCTACGGCTTATCAGCGGTCGCGAATCGAGGAAGACAACCAGGGTGGGATTGACAGTGGGGTCGGCCACCGCGCCAGGACAGCCTTGATCGTCACAGTTCGGCTGTTAACTCATTACATCCTGAGAATTTTGTTTCTTTTTGTCTATGTCCTTTAAGGTCTACGTCGAAGTTCTGGAGACAGATCGACCATGATAGTTCAAGGGTAGTGTCAGAATAGCATGACGACTAAGGGCGCCAAGCGGCTAGTTTGACACCACCCTTGAACTATCGTGGTCAATCCTATCCTGCCGCAACACGTCAGGGCTTTATGGGTTAATCTTAGATGCTCGGGCGGATCGGAAGATGCATGTGTTTGTGCCGTGTGTGGGGGGTAGTGGGGGTGGGGCTGGGGGTGGGGGTGGGGGTGGGGGTGGAGGGGTCCATGGGTAGCCCCCATCTCCTTTTTAAAGGATTTGTTTGGTTTCTGAGTTGACTGAGTGCTATGTTGGTCGTTGAATTGGCTGTTAAGTTGGTTGATGGGTTAGTTGTTTGTAGGTGGAAAGTTATGGGGGATGGTACTCTACTTTAGCCAATCAAAATCGGAAAGACTTTTAAAGACCAGACATCGAGAAGGCTTAGAGACAAGCAGTTAGTAGGCCTGTGTGTTCTATAAGTCGTACAGCGTTAATATTTGAACCTGCATCAGTATCCCCCCCCCCCTCCCCCCCCCCCACCGCCCCGCCCCCCCCCCCCTCCTTCTCCCTTCCTCTTTCAAACAGTAAACCAAAACAACTACAGAACTTGTTTTGAGCGACTACCCTTATGACAGATTGTCTGTCATTAAAGACCATCGTTTAGGTGGCTGTAGCCACCTAAGTGATGGTATTTAATGATGGTCGACGCTTTTTGCCCTTCTAGACTTCTCTTGAGAGTCCACCTGTATCCTAAGAGCACTTTTTATTTTCAAAAAAAAAAAGGCTGTTGCTCAAAACGGGTTTTACCGTAGTCTGATTAATGTTGGTGATGTTGAGAAAGAATGTGGTTGGATCCTGATAGCTCTCAAAGTGAGTACTCGATTGGGGAACCGTCAGGTTTCTCAGGCAATACCGCCCCGGAGACCGCGTGGTCAACCGATCCCGAGTTACTCATTTGAGACATGCCGCATACGCGTACGCGGCTATTTGCGGCGTGACTGAAGTATCCGAATAGTGCAGCACGTTTCGCCTTAGCAGATCTTAGCGTATGAAGCCCTTTGAATCTGGAAACCTAAACGTGTGTACTAGTATTTTAACCCATAAGCAGCCCTACAGCAGGAGATGGATCGACCATGATAATTCAAGGGTAGTGCCAGATTAGCTTGGCGCCTTCCTGCAACTGGTACATAGTCAATAGGTCACACCTCCAAAATTTGTGAAGTGCAGCCGTGCGGTTACACGGGTTAATGACGCTGGCTCGCTCATTTCACAGATTTTGTAATTACTATAATATTGTGCCCATTACTTCCTAAAAAGACCAACAATGATGATTCCACAGCATGTCGCAGCCGTTGAGCTATCATGGGCTCTTAACGTAGTCAAGCGCTCAATAGTCCCTGACGGTTGTGTCATCACGCATTTCACAGGCCGCACAGTTGAAGTTTGCGGCCTGCGCAGCCGCAGCCGCAGTGTTCGCACACCGCCATTTCCCTTTGATGCGATCATCCTGAAACCTAACACCCCTTAACATTCCTCCTTGCAAACAACACAGACAGAGAGAAGCTGTGAAAGATGGAAAAATAGTTCATTTTTACCTTGGACACCCCATCCAGCCCTTTGAGGCCATGGGGGAAAAAAACAAAAGTCAAACAACAATACAAACAACAAAAACTTGACCATCAGTCCGACCAAACAAGCACTGCAGACAGAGAATAGCTAGTTTATTAGGTTATTTAGTAGTTGTCTACAAGAGGCGTAGATCTGCATGCGCCGGCCCCTGTATTTGCAGGGGCTTATGTAGAGCGGTGCTTCTTGATGTTGAAATCAGGGATTTGGCGGGAGGGGCTGAGAGCAGAGAACTGTGGCGGTAAAATAATACAGGGCAACCGTTTAGCGGCAGCTCGTCTGTCAAGGCCGGTAACTAAGTCATTAAACCCAGTTAACAAGAAGTCGCTACTGGCCCGTGGCGCACTCGGCTCAATCTGTAGCAGGCTAGTTACACACACACACACACACACACACACACACACACACACACACACACTAGTTACACACACACACACACACACACACACACGCACACGCACACCCACACACACACACACACACACACACACACACACACACACACACACACACACACACACACACTACAGAACGGGACCTAACAGTAGCAAAGAATGAGTCAAAGCGGAAACTGCCAAAGAACTTTTAATTTTAACCCATTCAGCCCTGACGCACTACAGCAGGAGATAGGTCGACCATGATAATTCAAGGGCGCCAAGCTAATCTAGCACTGCCCTTGAATTATCATGGTCGATCCATCTTCTTCAACTGGTGCATAGTCATTAGATGACGCCTCCAAAATTTGGGAAATACGGCCGTCGGGCTGAATGAGTTAATAAAATACAGTTTAAACTGCAAGGTGACTACTGTTCTATCGCCGCGGTAACTTGGAAAAGTTTTGGTGGACGGATATGCGTAACACTTGTTCTTAATTGGACGAACTTTTGATCGGCAAACCTAGATCGGAGAAGATCGGCGATCTTCTGGTTTGTTTCCTAATTGAGGTTGAACGAACCTAGGCGAACTTCTGCAAACCAGGTTTGCCATGGTTCTCTTTCTTAACTGAAGTGCTTGATTCGGTGTACTTACTGTCTGCGAAGGTGTTCAAGATGGCTGCCGCTATGCCGCTTCGCGATTTGAACGATTTTTGTTTTTGTACTCCTTGCAGTAGCGATCCCACAAACAGCGTTGCACCTCCCACAAATCAATAAAAATAGGTTTTGTTCTTCGCACGAGTGAAATATCGCCGTCTGCCATAGTTGTTTGAATCGGTGACTATCTTCTTATCTCCAACGCAGAAGAGGGTAAATTTTTGACCAATCAGAGAAAAGGTTCGCCTTGGATCGCTCAACACGTCGAGCGAACGTTTTCCGACACCGAACTATGGTTTGCCGAGGCTCGTGAACTACTTCGAACTAGGTTCGCCGTATCTTTAGATCGTCTAATTAACAACCAACCTGGTTCGCCCGAGATCATGAACTCTAGATCGTCAGAGTTCGCGAACTAAAGTTCGTTTAATTAAGAACATGCTTAAAACATCCTGCAGATTTCAGAACTTCATGCAACATTTTGTTGCGAGCGGCAGTCTTCATCTCCATCAAATGTGTTCAAATCCCTTTCTCTGCCCCGTGAGGCTCTCGTTTATTGGTCGCATAACAGTAACACGATCAACCCAATCAATACATTAACGTTTGTTGCTATCGGTTCTTGTTACTACATAAACCACACACGCCTGTCCCTTTCAGTCTGGTTCAGTAATTCGAGACCACTTAGGCACAGACTTTGTAGGATTATTGAGCAAGTTTGTTGTGTCTAACAAGTTGGAAAATGCGACATGAAAATATAGCTCCCTCGTTAGTACGTTGGACTAAATCCAGTATACGTAACAGAAGCAAATCGGAAAGAATAATGACACTTTACTCACTCCCGTCACGACCACTACCCATGTACAACAGGCACAGATACTCATGAGTTTGTTTGTTTGTTTGGGGTTTGTTTGTTTTTTTTTTTGTTTTTTTTTTTTTTGTTCAGGCAGAGGGGGGATACTCGGGCTTAAGTCTATTTACCACATGATGCAGACTGTGTTTTCGCAGTCTTCGTTCATTCAACACCAAAACACCCAGCTCCCCCAAGGAACATGGATTCAAAGAATTGTCAGCAAGAGGTAAAGATCCTCATGAGCCCCTGCAACTGCGGGGGCTCATGAGGATCTACACCTCTTGCAGTAGTGTGGTGTTCATTTCTTCTCGGAGTCTGTACGGGCCTCTTTTCTGTCCTTTCGTAAAGGTTAGTCATTCTTGAATTACTTTGAAGAGGAACTGTATTAGATCAGTAAAAATTACAATGGCAAAGCTCCAAGACAAGGGAGACTACATGAGTTCTGGTTGGTTGGTTGGTTAGTTTGGGGTTTAACGTCCACGGCACCGAAGTGATAATGGACGGCCCTGACGGGCGGGTTATGGGAGACAGGGAAATCTATTGCCTATGGAGCACGACTTGAACACTGATCAACTCAGGCGCACTCCAACTGTGCCACTTTGATTTACCAGGACCTTTCAACGGACATGCTATTGAACAAGCCCGTCTTTTCTCCCTGGATTGCGAGTCCAGCTACCGGGGCCGGGACGGGGATTCGAACCCACGACCCGGCGATTCCCTTCGCTCTCCTGCTCCGACGCTTAACCGCCTGAGCTATTTCGGACGCCTACATGAGTTCTGTCCCCTGACAGCGGCTCTTGTCAGGGGACTGAACGCATGTAGGCTTCCTGGCCATCTAGATATAACAACTGACTAGAAGGGAATGTTCCATCATGCCGCCTCTCATATGCCGCTGAAGTGCACGGAGCATGCAGAGCATGGGAAACCTAATTTTAGGCATAGTTGCTTGTTGTGCATTTCAGAGAGACACCGACAGGTAGCTACACTGATTATCTAGCAAGAAGAAGAAGAAAAAGAAGAACAATAAAGAAAAAAATGCATCCCAAGGATAATAACAAAACACAATTTTACCTCGCTTATTCCCAACAAACAGTGAGCTCTAAGTGCCTTGCACATTCAAGATAAACTAAAAACGCGCGCGCGCGCACACACACACACACACACACACACACACACACACACACAAAAGCACGCACGCACGCACGTACGTACACACACACACACACACACACACACACACACACACACACACACACACAAACAAGCGCGCAAGTCCACACCCTCGCTCGCTCGCTCTCATACACAACTCCACTCACACAAGCCGTTAAACTATGCATAAACTGATGCCGATGCCCGCCCCGCGTCAGTCCTGGAAACTGATTGTGAAGATTACATTGACTGACTGACTGACTGCTTATGGATACTGAAAGACGGGAGGACGACCGGAGAGACGGACAGATAGATTCATTCATTCATTCATTCATTCATTCATTCATTCCAGACTTACTATCAAATACACAAGTAGACTCACACTCATTCATCCACATCATGCTGAATATCATGTTAAAGATGCCATCACATCCCAATGTGCACAAGGTCATCGTGCCGACGTCGGCCACTGTTGGCCCGCGCACGGACGTGCGCGGGCCAACGGCGGCCGACGTCGGCCCGATGACCTTGTGCGCATGGCACTAAAACAACAGTCAAAACACGCGTGTGATCTACATGCTGGAAGGGGTGGCCCGAGAGAACGCTCTATCACACCAACCTCGCCCCTAAACCTGTCTGAAACACCATTACTGCAAATAAGACAGCCTCTTACAGTCGTTGAAAAGCAAAATTCCCACGCCACCTTCTCATTTTAAGTTTTCTGAGCTTTCAACAGCTAGCAAATATATACTCGGCAATTGTACGATTACAAAGAGCTCTGCACATTTTTGGGGCGGGGATGGGATATGAGGGTTTGGGGGGGGGGGGGGGTACATCCTTACGTTTCCAAAGCCAATTGACTTCGTTTTTTGCTCTACCTGCAAATAACAGAATAGGCAGCGCCCTTGACAGCTCAAGGGTAGTATCTGATTGACTTAGCGCCTGAAAATAGATGAGTCGACCCTCATAGCTCCTGGGCAGTACCTGATTGACCTCTTCCTAATAAATAAGTTATAACAAGCGACAGTAATATATAGTAATAATAGCAATAGCAATAATATTAATATCAGTACTACTGATCAGGATGAGTGGTCACGGGATTTAACCGTCTGGTAAGTACACATAGTTATACTTTATACTTTACGTTGTACTTTAGTGTTCCCAATGATTTCAGAAATGTCGCATTTCTTTTGCTCTTCTGTATAGTACCAAGATGAATTACGTTGCGCTGGATAGATCATCTGCATATGCCTGATAGGAAGGGGCAGCGCATCGTGTCTGTCCAACGCTCAATAATTCCCCCAAATATATCTGGTGGCGTCCGCCTCATTTATTCAGTTTGCTCAGTTTCTGGGTATAAGTGTTTGTTTGTCCAGCACTGAGTGATTTCCCTTGGAACATTTCGACCCATTTTAACCCATTTAGCCCCGACGCACTACAGCAGGAGATGGATCGACCATGATAATTCGAGGGTATTGCCAGATCAGCTTGACGGCGCCAAGCTAATCTTGCACTACCCTTGAATTGTGATGATGGCGCCAAACTACACTGGCACTACCCTTGTTTTATCGCCGCATGATGGCGCCAAGATAAAATTGGCACTAATCTTGAATAATCATGGTCGATTCATCTCCCGCAACTGGTACACGGTCGTTCGGTGACCTGTCCAAAATTTAGGAAATGCGGCCTTGGGGTTCAATGAGGCCCCCCCCCCCCCACCCCCACCCTAACCCTAACCCCACCCCCAACCACCCGCCACCCTCTGCACCCCACTCACGTCTCTAGCTATCCCCTCCATTCAAGAATTTTCCTCAGTCACGCCACTCTTCAAAGCACTTCATTCACCAGAAGTTTCAACGCTCACATGAAGATAGCGTATATTACCTTTTAGAACCCTCCGGTTCTCAGAGACAATATACCCAGCCCCAGCAAGCAAAGGTCATCGGGCCCACGACGGCCGCAGTAGGCCCGCGCACGGCCGTGCGCGGGCCTACTGCGGCCGTCGTGGACCCGACTGAAGACGTTTTGCTACAGGGGGACTGCCCCGCTCCTAACATTTTTCCACCACCCCCAATCTTCTAAAAACTTTGAACTCTTTCACATACAAGCACTAACTACAGCAGATCCGTCGACCGCGTAGGAAGTGCCTGGCTAGCATGGCGCCTGAATCAAGGGTAGTGCCTAATTATCTTGGCGATTTGAGGCGCCGAGCTAAGCAGGCACTCCCCTTTAGTTATCAAGGTCGACGCACCTTGACAAACATGTTTAAATTCGGGACCGTTCGGACCTGGAAATGAAAATAAACTTGTCATCACCCGACAGCCGTCGGCAGACGTTTGTAGCAATTACATGAAAACATGCACTGGCTGCCACGTTTTCGTGGAAAAAAGTTCTGAAAGAAATGTTCAGTCTCAACGGAGGAAAACGGGGCCAAAAACCAAAAAAACCCAGCATTTTACAAATATAGGTTACACCATTCTATCCCGTCAATAAAATATATAATAATAAATAATAATAATAATAATAATAATAATAATAATAATAATAAAGACTACTTATATATATATATATATATATATATATATATATATATATATATATATATATATATATATATATATATATATATATATATATATATATATATATATATATATATTAAGATAAGCTCTAAGCGCTTTACAAATAAAGGGTGGGAAAGAAGGGAGTCATAAAGCCAGAGAAACAAAGGATTCTGCAAATACACACGCACAGTGACACACAGACAAACACACAGTACATAATCACGAAGAACTGATCTACATTGGGGTATCGAACAGGTAGGTCTTAAGGGCAGATTTAAAGGCAGTAAAATGAGAAAGCCCCCAACCCCCCCCCCCCCCCCCCCCCCCGCCCCCACTCCTCCACCTTCACCCTTAGTAAAATTTAAAATTAAATATTATTTAAAAAAATAATAATTTAAAAAAAAAAACAGCGATCAGACATGCATATTTGCGTGCATTGTCGGGGCACTGCAAACATCAGCCAAATTGCAAGAGATAACTATTTTTCTGTCGCTACCTGTCGGCACTACAGTGACGGTGGCAATTTTTAAAGATCAGTCGGGCGTATCGCTCCCCTCCGACAACCAGTCATGTGGAAATGAGTTTCAACTGCTAGCGACTAAAAAGAGAAAAAAGAAAAGAGATGTAGACACTCGTCAGGATCTACAGACGCTACTTACTGTTTTCCTTTCAAAAGAGACGTAGACACTCGTCAGGATCTACAGACCCTACTTACTGTTTTCCTTTCAAAAGAGACGTAGACACTCGTCAGGATCTACAGACGCTACTTACTGTTTTCCTTTCAAAAGAGACGTAGACACTCGTCAGGATCTACAGACGCTACTTACTGTTTTCCTTTCAAAAGAGACCTAGACACTCGTCAGGATCTACAGACGCTACTTACTGTTTTCATTTCAAAAGAGACCTAGACACTCGTCAGGATCTACAGACGCTACTTACTGTTTTCCTTTCAAAAGAGACCTAGACACACGTCAGGATCTACAGACGCTACTTACTGTTTTCCTTTCAAGCAAACGGCTTATTCCCCAGTAGCAAAACGTCTTCGGGCTCACGACGGCCGCAGTGGGCCAGAGGACCTTTGCTTATGGGGTTGTAATGCTGAATTTACAGAGACATTTGAAGAACAACCACTTCGCGAACACAACGTCCTCGGGTCTATATCAGACTAAGCTGGCCCGCAAACGACTGTGCGCGGCCAGCACAGGCTAGTGTCGGTCCGAGGTCCTTGTGTTCACCGGGCATTCCCGTAGGAGCACAGACGTGTCCGAGTTATATCACACGATACAGAGGTATATTAAAATGAAGCGCGCAATACTGGTGTAATACAGACACCAGTTATATTTTTTTCGAGAGAGGAGCGGTATTATTATATTATGTGCCTGCGATGTGACTCCTGTTTGTGCGTGCGCGCAAATGCGCGCGCGTGTGTGAGCGCGCGTTCTTCGGTGCGCGCTTGTAAATTACTACTTTTTGTTCTTAATACATTTTAAAGATTTGTGCACCCATTTTCATCTAGTATTAGTGACATGAAATGTAATCCCAATTATGCAATGTGAATGCAGTCACTTTTTTTCACAAATTACCGAACGCAAAAATGACTATTTGAATGCATGAACTAAATCATATTTGCACTATATTTCAAAAGTGGACACTGAAAAAGAAAATCAAACCGTTACTTACCTTGTTGCCAAACGTCCGTCCATCTTGCAATTAACATAGTGATACGTATACTCTTGAACAGTTCCGTGAAAGTTCTTTCTTTTCTAACACTTGCAGAAAATTACTCATCCCGTATTTTTTCACATTTTCTCGCTATTCTATGGACCAGCTGCTTCCATCTGCAAGAGACATAGATTCTCATAAACCCCTGCATCACAGGGGCTCATGAGAATCTATGTCTCTTGCCTGTTAGGCTCCAGTACAATTACTTACATTTCTGCTCCTTGGGCGGAGGAAGTGTTGGTGGTTTCAACCAGCGACTGTCTCACTGTCCAGTGCAGCACGAACGACAACCCAGCTGAGTCAAAGCAGAGTAATTCCACTTTGTTTTTCCAACGTGATGTTTCTGTTTTCGGTGGTGGCGAAGCAGGAGTCCACACATTTTCTTAGCGAACGGCACATGGTGAGTAAGTGTTACTCTTAGCTGTTGACACAAAAATTGTTTGTTTGGTTTTTTGTTTTTTGTTTTTTTGCTCTGAAAACTGACCGTCAAAACAGAAGATTGAGCGGGAACAGCGACTCTTCAAAGTTGTGTAGTTTCAGTGCTGTATCCTACGGCAACGAACAAAGTTAGCCTTATACTGGTGTGCCATGGAACGGGCTTCACTCATATCGACTGTCTCAAAATGCACTCTTTTTAAGTCCATCTACAGAAGGTTCTTGTGTGTAGATATGTAGAAAGAAAATTGCTAGCACTGTTCTTTCGGAATTTGTGGATGTAGTTTATATGTGGGACACGTAATTGCTGTACCCCTAGTCTAACTTCAGTTAAAACAGTTCACAAGCTTAAATTATCTAAGCAACCTCCTACGCTTCAAATTCTTTTTTCGGCAACAAAGCATCGTTTTCGTTAAGCCTTATTAGTCACACGCTGTCTGAACCCGTTGTTAGTTCAAAGCACTAAAACTAACTTTACGTTTTAATCTAATTACGGCTCGTGTACGTGTTTAACTTGTGGCAAGCGAAAAACCACACACAGACTTGCCAGATAAATGGCCGTTGAGCGTTTTGTGCTCTAGATTTTTCTCCCTTTTGTTTCCTTATGGTGACTTTTTACTGAACTATTTTTGACGCTGAATCATTTGAATCAAACAATTGTGTACGGTGTGTGTTGGTCTGTGATTAGGAACCTTACGGCTTTCAGCCGTAAGGTCCCTAATCACAGACCAACACACACCATACAAAATCACAAAGCAGCACACTGACGTGCTGTATGGTCCCAGATCAAAAGGCAGTTCACATTTGGGAAGACGATGACTGATGGTAGTGGTATTAGTTGGTGATGGAGCAACGGTAAGGAGGGAAACGATAATGAAAACAGCGATCGATGATTAGTTACCGCACGATGATGACTTGAGGATTTTCTCCAGGTTTTCTAACTACAACTCCCACTCCGCTTTTACTATTGTACTCCTCACTTTTTTTTCACTACTTGTACCCCTACTACTGCTACTGCTACTACTGCCACTCCCACTACTGCTGCTACTACTACTACTACTACTACTACTACTACTACTACTACTGCTGCTACCACTTTTAATAAATAGTGTTTTTTTAATTAATAATTTAAACGCCTGTTTTTTAGTCACCATCCATTTTAGTCACCATCCAACATTGCAGTTCATCAGCTACCCCTATAAACCTGCGAGAGTTATATGTTCATGAGCCTTTTCAATAGAAAGGACCTATGAAAATGTATACCTGCGACTAATATGAGTTGTACAACGCTCTGTCGCGGGCGGTTATCGTGACAGCTGGTTAACCCTTTCGCTATCGGTAGCGCTTTTTTTTTTTTTTTTTTTTTTTTTTTTTTGGGTCGCCATGATACCTGTAATCTGTGAATCGCGACACAAAGCGCTACCGACATCCAAACGAGTAACCTTCACACCCAGCGTCAACAGATCGACAATGACGTCTGTATATAATTACTGGTCAGCCTAGATGATCAGCTTTATAGCACGTGGAGGATGGTGCATCATACTCTATACCCAATGCGCAAAAGTCCATCGGGCCCAAGTCGGCCGCCGTTGGCCTATGCGCGGGCCAACGTCGGCCTACGTAGGCCCGACGGCCTTTTGCGCATTTGGTAGGCTTCAAAATATTGACACTTTGGCGACTTCGGGCGCCGAGCAACGCAGCCTTTATAGTTTGGCACACAGAGAAGGAAAAAAAAAATCCCTTCTAAAAGCGCTACTGTGAGCTGCCATAGGCCATATAATTATATCCCGAAAACGAATACTACGCAGTGCTTATCAGAAGGCGATTAAAAACGAGTTGACTTTGGCAGGGTATGGGTTACCCAACGTCTTCATCTTTTTCGAGTGCTATATGTACTTAGTCGGACTATAATGTTTGCGGATTCCTTCAAGTCCGAGGTGTAGAGACGAGTAAAAGCAAGGGATTAGTCGACGCTAGTCTGTGTGACAAAGGATTAGAGGGATAAGTCACAGCCGCCGACTTTCCGTCTGCAAGATGCGTACCTAATGCGCGAAAGACCATCGGGCCGACATCGGCCGCCGATGGCCCGCGCACAGCCGTGCGCGGGCCAACGGCGGCCGACGTCGCCCAGATGGCCTTTTGCGCATCGGGTAGAGCCTCACCATTTCGAAAAGCAACACCCTTATGTATGACTCCATCCGCCGGCCGCTACCGAATACAAAAAGGAGCTAACTTGAGGCGCCCCGCAGCTATTGATGCGGGACGCCTTCATTGCGTTTAGAGCTATAGATTACAAGTCAAAGTTCGCTACCCAGACGCTTTCGTTTTGGCGAGAGAAACAGATTGTCGTGAGTCACATGACCCCCTTGGCTGCTACTGAATAGATATACTAGTTCGGCGGAAAATTACGCGTTTTTATCGGCAGAACTTAGCAGCCAAGGGTTTACAATCTCACGAGTGCGTCAGCCATCTCTAAGAGTCACACACTCATGAGTCAAAAACTCATTTTCATAAGTCCATTAATGATCCCAAGTTTACCTCAGTCACAGATAATTACGAGTTCTAAAGGTTCTTTTGAGTCCACTGACGTACCCAGCAACTCAGTCTACCCAGCGGTCCGACAGAGGCACAGATTCTCATGCCCTCTTGCATTTGCACTGGCTCATGAGAATCTATATATACGTCTCTTGCTTGTAAGAGTTGGCCATATTTATCATGCTGCCCGCCAAGTTGCAATCTTAACCATTTTCATCCTGATACACCCATTGAGTGAAATAAATTTGACTGATAGCTCAAGGGTGGTGCCAGAATAGCTTGACGCCTGAGGCGCCAAGCTATTCTGGCACCAGTTGTTGTTGTTGTTGAGGCGCCAAGCTATTCTGGCACCACCCTTGACCGAAAACTGTTGATCTGTCTCCTTATCTTTAATGTAGCCTTCACAGGACAATAAGCAAATTGTACAAAATGATGAGCCTCAGGATGTAATGAATTGACACATTTTGGGGAGACCTCGACTTCGTATCGTATATTATTACCAACGCCGGTTTCTTCTCCAATGAAGTACGCATTTGGGGGTTAAACTTAAGATAGGGATTAAAGTTGTTAACTCTGGAATGGAGCAATCGCTAGGCAGGGCCGGCATCACATGACCATACTTGACCTTGCCCTTACTGGGGTCCTCACGGGGTTAACTGGTTTACAGGGGTGAGGGGAGAGGTGCGATTTCTCGCAGCTAACATGTCAAATTACACTTATTTACGTTCGGAAATGATACCTCACGTTTTTGCCTCAGGATTAACCTTGTAAGCCCTTCAGTCACTCCCGGAGAAAACCGAACACTATGCCAGCTGCAAGAGGCAAAGAACCTAATGAGTCCCCGCAACTGCGGGAGCACATGAGGCATTTTGCCTCTTGAATTCCTATCTCGTTGACGTGCGCGTTTCAGGAACGGGTGGTGACGTATAGTGGTGATTTTTTCCCCTTGGGGTTAAAAAATAACTTGTGTCTGCTGGCAGTGAAAGGGTTAAGCTGTGTCGGTCGAGTCCTCTCCCTTTGGAATTGAAACAGTCAAAGAGGTCAAGCGCTGTAGAGGAGTCAGAAGGAAAGGTGCGATTTTTCACAGCGGCCGCTCTCGTCAAATTACATTTGTTTACTCCTAAAACGATATTGCATGTGTTGTGTCTCACGATCAGTCCTTTCAGTTCTTGAGCCAGACGAATGAGTGAGGAGCAATCCATGGGATAGTCGGTGGATTCGGCTAACATGTCAAATTGTATTTTGATATTAACTCACACAGCCCGACGGCCATATTTCCAAAGTTTTGGAGGCGTCATCTAATGACTATGCACCAGTTGCAGGAGATGGGTCGACCATGATAATTCAAGGGCGGTGCCAGATTAGCTTGGCGCCGACAGGCGCCAAGCTAATCTGGCACTACCCTTGAATTATCATGGTCGACCCATCCCCTGCTGTAGTGCCTCGGGGCTGAATGGGTAAAGTTGAAGCAATGCTACTGTCTGGTTTCGTTTCACTCACGGGATTAACCGCTTCGTTGCCAGTGATCAATCACGGATTTCGCGTCAGAAAGCACTGCACACGTATATCGACATTCGCTTGAAGAACACAAACTAAATGGGACCAGACATGGGGAACAAATAACATTAGTTAGACTAACACCAGAGACATAGATCCTCATGAGCCCCGACTACTGCGGGGCGCTCATGATGTCTCTTTCAGATAGGGCGCGGTAGCGTTCGCCTTGCTCCAGCTGAATTAAGGGCCGGTTAACACATACCAAACGGGCTGCATTTGGATACTCAGCTTCTTGCAAAATCCCAAATTTTCCATCTGCTGAGTGAGGAGGAGCAGGCTGCATACACTTCCATGCGCACTATCTCCCTCCCGGCCGAGAGAGCGGGTGAGAATGGAAGTGTATCAGTCAGTGTCATCACTTTAGGCTAGGATTTCTTATTTAGACGAAGTCCGACGGTTTAGTCCGCCTTCATGAATTCGGACCCGGAGTCTGATCTTGCCGTTTAACGCCTTCACAGCCGAGAAAATCTGAACACCACCCAACTGCAAAAGAGGTATAGATCCTCATGAGCTCCCGCAGTTGCGGGGGCTCATGAGGATCTATGCCTCTTGGTGACACTTCCTTGAATCCGTGTTTATGGGGAAGCTATGGCTTTTTGTGTGTGTGTGTTGAATCAACAAGGAAAGCAGAAACACAGTGTCTCTGCGTCAACTGACACTGAACGGGTTAACTGTTTTGCACCCAACTCAGACGTGGCGTCAGCTGGAATTTAAAGTATTTACACACCGTGTAGATAAATTAGGGGCCAGTTGAAGGAAATGGCTTTTGTGGATTTATGTCGGGCACATCAAGGTTTACCTTGTCTCCATTTCTAATAACCTCACTAGACGAGTAGACAGAGCTGTCCTATGCTATCTCTTTCTCTTTGACATTTTTCGGTACTTCGATGGCTGAAAACGCCCATGTTCCATACTGACGAGCTCAAGAAATGCGACATTTCTGGAATCATCGGAAACACTTTAAAATGTCGCATTTCTTTTGCTCGTCCTTATAATTATATGCCTCTGTGCACAGTCCCACACTTCCCCGGCCCTGCGGAAAGGTCAGTGCGTACGCATGGAAATCTACGCAGCCTGCCTCTCCTCACTTTGAGGAAATATCAGTGGGGATGTGCATAGACGTGTATGTTGCGACTTGAATTTTCTGATCACGTGTGTTAAATACAGCAGTTTGGTTCGTCGATCGCATAACCCTCAAAGATTACAAATTGAGCTCCCCTGTGAAATATACTTTTGATTCTTACTTCCTGTAGACTATACTTTTGGTTCATATCGGTTCTTATTCTTTGGTTCTATTGTGTTTACATTATTGTCACTGACGAAAACTTCATCTTGGAAAATAAACTTACCTATGCGCTAATAAATTCAAAGTGAGTACTTCCATCCTAATACTTTCCATAATCAATTTACTTCATACAGTAAAAGTAAATTGGAACGCTTTGAAACACTGCACACCCTGTTAAATTCAAGCGGGCCGGTTTAAAGTGAGAACGGAGACAACTCAGCGTTTCCTTAGGGCGGATTACTTTTGTTGGTTACAAGAATTGTTAGAAGCAAAAGATTTGCACTCTGGTCGTCTTTGCTTGTAATAACATAATTATTCGCAACATAATTATACTCTAAAGAAAAGGCTCCAATGCTCTGTGATATTGTAACTTCAGACCATATTTTGTTTATTTCGACCGAGAAAGCTTTAGCTACTGCTTATAAAAATGATATACTGAGGAGCAAACGAAATGCGACAATTTTGGAATAAAGTAAATGTAGCACGCCTAGTACTGATACACGCATAACTCTCATCTCCCCAAAATAAATGCGACATTTTGGAATCATCTAAAGTGTTTCCGATGATTCCAAAATGTCGCATTTATTTTGTTCTTCAGTATCCGATCAGTAATATAGGTTAGGTCATGTTCGGAACCTTTTGATGTCTTAATTCACGCGGCACCATTTATATCCGTCACCTGATGCCCGCGTGAAAAAGAAGTGTGTCGTGTTTCTATGAAGGACAGAAAATCACGAGTCATTATTGACTGTGAATGTTTTCAGGATACGGAAGGTAGGGGGGGGGGGGGGGAAAACATTAGTAAGGGAGAGAGTTGTGCATTATAGACCAACGCTAAAGTTTCTTAAAGGTACAGAGGCGCATTATTGCCCGGTACGTTATGGAGACGAAACTTGTCACAAGAGACACAGGAGGTCATTTACACAGTAAGAACAGAATGCTTCGGTTGTGAACATCGTCTGTTCAGTCTCTCAGTCAGTCCACCCACATCCCCAAGAGATATAGATTCTCATAGACCCTTGCGACAGCAGGGGCTCATGAGAATCTATGCCTCTTGTTGGAAGATGAGCCTCCCAACAGGGGCGGAAGTCTTCAGGGATTTAAGTCTGCAGCTGCGTTGTGAAACTGACGTGCTATAGGTGGGGTTGCGGAGTTAGGGTTAGGTTTGGGGAATCCCCTAACACTAAGCCCTTGCACATAAGACAATTGCTTGGGAATTCCTACCGTGATAGCCACCAGTCTGCATGAGGCACAGATCCTCATGAGCCCCCGCATCATGAGGACCTATGCGTTTTGCTGGGTACATTTGCACGTGTGTTCTGCATAGCGAGTGGGTTTATTTTGGGGAGATGAGATTTGTGCGTGTATCAGTACTGGGCGTGCTACAGTTGTGAATCAGTGGTTAGTCATAGACGATGAATCTGTCGCCTACCTGTGATAAGTATCCAGTCCGTGATAGTAGTAGCACTATGGTGGTGCTAGTAGTAGTAGTGGTAGTAGTAACAGTAGTAGTAGTAGTAGTAGTAGTAGTAGTAGTACTAGTGGGGAGGTGGTGGTCATAGCAGTGGTCGGCACAGCCGCTATTACTTTAACAAATTTTAAGAAAAATCAAACGTTGTCAATAGTGGATAGAAAATTACAACACACCACAGCGCAATACAGAGTGAGCTCGCGAGTGCATAATGATATGATTCTACTGTTGCTTGTTTTTAAATAATGTTGATTTGTTGTCGTTGTTGTTGTTGTTGTTGATGATGATGTTATTGTTGCTCTTGCATTGTTGCTTTTTTTTTTTTCGTGATTTCTTTCTTCTGTTTTTTCTTTCTTTCTTTTGGTCTTTGTTTGTCTGCAGTTGCGGGGGCTCATGAGGATCTATACCTCTTGCTAACACCACTTTGAATCCATGTTCCTGGGACAACTTTTTTTTTCGGTCTTGAATTAACAAAGATTGCAGAAACGCAACTAGTCTGCGTCAGCTGGCACTGAAGAGGTTCACCCCGCTATCATTCAAAATACACCAGTGTGTGAAATAAGTTGACTAAAATAGTTCAAGGGTAGTGCCAGAATAGCTTGGCGCCTGTAGGCGCCAAGCTATCCTGGCACCACCCTTGAACCAAAGCAATTGGTCCATATCCTATCTGTAAGTACTATAATATAGCTCGCATATGGCACTGTACAAATTTGAAGCTTTTAGCCTCAGTATGATATGGGTTAAAGGAAGGGTGTGCTGAACGCGCCCGTCCTCTCATTTCCCAGCTGACAGGAATTGCATTTGGCCAACCCGTTGCATACCTGCGCTAATTGCAAAATACCTCATCCCTTTAGATTAAAACTGCATATTTTTGTTTCCCGGCCCACGCTGTCACCCCTACGTAATGAAAACCGTCAACATGGCTGGTTATTTTTGCATATATTTTACTTCCATCCAGCGTCAAGAGCAGGAAACAGTCAACCATTTCTCTCAAGGGCAGTGCCTGGTTCGCTTGGCGCCTTCATGCGCCAAGCGAATCAGGCACTGCCCTTGAGGTTTATCGTGTCGACAATGAAACTAACCATGCGAGCTGTAGTCTCACTTCTCAAACTTGCGCATCTTGCATTAAACCCATTCAGCCCTGATATCGGCGCCAAGCTAATCTGGCACTACCCTTGAATTTATTATCATGGTCGATCCATCTCATACAACTGGTGCATAGTCGTTAGATGACGCCGGGCTCCAAAATTTGGGAAATACTTGCGTGGGATTGAATGAGTTAATATAATGGCGATGGGTTGGGGTTTGAATTCAAAGTGTTACGTACACGAAGTAACCCGCGCCGCGCGTCAATTTTGTTTTAATTTTATGCACCTCGCGTGCATGTGCGAAGCGGAAATGTTTTCCGCTCGTGGCGGGACTGGGCTTTACTTTCTGGATTACAAATTGGACCTATAGTTCGTGAATGGCTGCATTTTTTACGATGTCCCGTGATGATCTATATCTCAAAGCCGCCGTCAAACAACTCAAGCAAGCCCCGCATCCATTGAGTCATTTAACCCTTTCCTAACCAGAAGTCGTAAATAGCGTTTTTAAATCTTTGTCGAACTCATTCAGGAAGTCCCGCATCAATAGCTGCAAAAGTGTCGTATAGCGTTGCCTGCGGCAACGCTATACGACACTTCCGCAGCTATTGATGCGGGGCGTTTTGAATGAGTTAATAAAACACAAAAAAGAGCCCGCGGCCGTCCCAAGTCACATAGAAACGAAGGGGTGTCAGCAAGAGGCATAGATCCTCATTAGCCGCCGGAACTACACGGGCCTATACGGAATGCATGTTTCCTGAAGTTTGCAACGTGTTCATTTTAAATCATTTTATCTTTGCTGTGAAAGGGTTAAGGTTGAACTGAACAGGAAATACTTCGAGTGGTAAAAGATTGCCAGCAACACTAGTTCGCGTAGTTTGTTTTGGCTCAGCTAAGGCCTGTGTGCCCTGCCTTTCATTCATTGTGAACAGGTACACACAACGGAGGTGTGTCATTTAGTGATTTACTGCCCATTTTGGGCATCGGCAACTTTGAAACGTAGATAAAGACAAAAGTATCAGACAACGTCTTGAGTTTACCAGATCTGTTTTTGTTAATCTTTGGAGCAGTATTTCAAAAAGGCATATTGCATCTATTAATCTTTATTGACAGTTTTATGTCGCTTTAAATAAAGTCGTTGCAATTCTTGAACATTAATCTGTAATTATGTCAACAGAACAAAGAAACAAAACAATAAATTAAGAACCCATCCATACCAAAAGCATGAAAAAGAAACAATTAAAGAAGGAGACAAGAAATACACGTACAAATTCGATCCTTTTATTTTTTTTAGTAATACCCCAGTGCGCAAAGACCTTCGGGCCGACGTCGGCCCAGTGACCTTTTGCGCATTGGGGGTACTAGAGTTTGAACTCATTTGAGGTGTGCCGCATCCACGGATGAGTTTAACACACGACACTTGAACTAACTATGCCAGGGGCAGATTAAGTGTACACTCGTAATCTCTATTTACCAAACACATACAGACTTTCTTTGACCTCCATGCATGTAAAAAAAAAAAAAAAAAAAAAAAAAAAAAAATTCTGTGGTGAGAACAAAGCTCAAATTGGACGATTCTACCATGGTTACATGCATGGAGGTCAAAGAAAGTCTGTGGACGTTTCCTAAAGAAACGTCCACAGACTTTCTTTGACCTCCATGCATGTAACCATGGTAGAATTGTCCAATTTGAGCTTTGTTCTCACCACAGAATTTTTTTCAAATTAAAAACTGTTACGGCTTTGTTATTGTTGTTTGCTTGTTTGTTTGTTTGTTTGGTTAGTTGGTTGGTTGGTTGGTTGGTTGGTTGGTGGGTTAGTGGGTTGGTTGGTTGAGTTTGCTTTGGTTTGGTTTTTAAGTCCCTTCTATTTATAGAAGGGACTTTTTAGGTCGGGTCGCGGTGGGGCGAATTTAATAGCATGTCCATGATGTCAAAGACGGGCAGGCCTAATCCTCTGACAACTGAAGTAACAAAATAAAAATTACCTCATGTCTAGTTACGCCAACCTCGCTGCTGAACGTACATTTGGCGCGTATGTGTACGTATGTATGTAAACACGAGAATCTCCGATATTGCTGTACGCAAAAGCTTGCAACTTTGCGAAATATTTTCTCGAAGGCGTGAATAAGAGGGGCTCCGAGCATTTTGTAACGGGATGTCTCATTGAGGACATAAAAGACAGTATCATAGAAAGTCGGTTTACCCAGATTAGAGTCCGTAATTTTTGTCATATTTACTTCAAATTTTGGTTCTAGCTAGTTTGGAGAAAGACAATGGATGAGTTTGTTAGCCAACTTTGTATCTTTTCAACTTCTTCAGTAACTGAAAATTAATTATTTTCAGAAAAAAATTAAAACAGTATAAAACCTTGACTTCTGAAGAAAATCAGACAGTGGCGGTGACGTAAAAGATGCAACTCCGTCACCACGCAGACATTGACGCAATATGACGTTTCTCTCTCTCTCTCTCTCTCTCTCTCTCTCTCTCTCTCTCTCTCTCTCTCTCTCTCTCTCTCTCTCTCTCTCTCTCTCACACACACACACACACATACACATGCGCGCATCTCTAAGAGGCATAGATCCTCATGCGCCAGGGCGCATGAGGATCTATGCCTCTTGGAGATGTTTGGAGCGTGCTCACGCACGCACGCACACGCACACACACACACATACACACACACACACACACACACACACACACACACACACACATCGCTTTAGAAGAGCATGCAGGTGTACTTAGTGTATTATGTAGCTACATAAAGCCAACTTGATTTAATACAAATTATATAGCAAGACTGAAATCGTACTGTGAAATTCTAGTCTTAATTCATTGTGGCGCACTGGCAGATCTCCTAGGCTTTTTCAAAGGGAGATATTTCAACATCAGAATTAGGTCAAAGACGAAAGGTAGAGACCCTTGACAGCGAGGGCAGCTCGCATATAGAAGGGACTTTGTGGGTTCTGGTTTTATCCCATCTTGTTACACTTGGTTTGCTTTTTACACCGGGATTCGAACCTGGTCGGACAAGGTGCAGGGTACCCAACGTTTCGGGAGGTAAGGGGTGCCTGACGTAAAATGACCCTATTCCCCCGCTCTTATTCACCCGTAACCGGAATGTGTCAGGGGGCCACTTGAGCTAAAACTGTCTCATGTCACCACTGTCGAATGTAAACCCAGGTATCGTCGACTCCCCACGACTCCCCTCACTATGAGAAGCACAGGTGTAAAAAAAATCAGCAGCACAATAAAGACCACCAGAAGCATACAACAACTACAACACACCGCGAGCTCACTAACACAATAAACAGTCTACACCACAAGTAGGTGCTGGTCTGTGATTTTGGATCTTACGGCTTTAAGCCGTAAGGTCCAAAATCACAGACCAGCACACACCGTTTTCAGGCAGTGAGTGTATGAGCCCAGTTGATGACAGACAAAGAATGTGAACAGTTTTACTTCTGTAATGCGTCAGGTAATGTGTGTGTCTATGTACGCTATGGGACACGGGGCCTCATGAGCCCCCTGCATGATCCATCGCGGGGGCCCATGAGGATCCGGGCCTCTTGCAGATGGTCGGCGTTCACTGCGGTGGGTGGATCGACCCACGGGTTCGTCCAAGAGGCTTTCAGCGCCTGGCCCTGTCAAATTCCAACCCTCGAGGTGGCAGTTTTTAGATTATCAAATTACACTTTATCTTCCCTTTTTTAAACCCTGTCTATTAGCCCGAATAACATCGCTACAGAAGGACAGTCGCACACGCCTTAACGCATTTAACGTGTGTGTGTGTGTGTGTGTGTGTGTGTGTGTGTGTGTGTGTGTGTGTGTGTGTGTGTGTGTGTGGAGAGAGAGAGAGAGGGGGGGGGGGAGAGATTGAGAGAGAGCTTTTAATGATAGTTATTAATCAAGTTTATTACCAGATCATCCTCGTTTATCTCGCCAGAATAACTCGTTTATATTGTGATGGTTGCTGTGGTAACAGTTTTATGTGCTATGTTTTCATCCTTATGTATGCTGTGATTATTAGTTTGTGTTATAATTGGTGCGATATTATTTTAGTCTTTATTAACTGACATCAAGACACATTCCAATGTTTTTATTGTGTGTTTTTTTGTACATGGAAACATATGGCAATTAACTATCTTATCTTAAAAATAAAAATAAAAAAATTCGAGACGTGCCGCCTCCGGATACGCGGCTTTAAGCCGCGTATCCGGAGGCGGCCCGTCTCGAATGAGTTAACCTCCTTGTTCATGCAGCCATGGGATCTGTTCCGGTGGCTGCACGTACAAAAGTTTGCTGTCGAAGATGACCACGCTACACAATGTCACGTTAGTAATATGGCAATATCACACAAGAAATGTCAATGATTGCTCACCTAGCACAGTGGGTCACTCTATAAAGGTAGTCGACGCGACAGGTTTGTTTTTACTAGAAAATGACGAGAAAAAGTCGAACACGACGGATCCCAGCCACAAGAGATATAGATTGTTATTATAAGTCCCCGCGAATGCGGGAGTTCATGAAAAAAAATTTTCTTGCTTAGACCAATGTGTATCTTCGTTTCTCGGGTGGTTGTTTTCTTAGATTTCTCTTAGATTGTTTTCAGTGCAGATGTTTTTTTTTTGTTTTTTGTTTGTTTGTTTGTTTGTTTGTTTTTGGATTGAGTTTCTTTGTTGTTGTTGGTTTTTCTTTTGTTGTTGTGAATTCTGTTTTGTTTATGAGCTCGCAGTGTATTGTAAGTTGCGATGGAACGGAAACACTGAAAGCGACAGGCTGAAAGCTAATCTGGCACTTTTTTCGAGGCGTTGTCTAATGACCATGCACCCGTTGCAGGAGATGGATCGACCATGATAATTCAAGGGCAGTGCCATATTAGCTTGCGCCAAGCTAATCTGGCACTACCCTTGAATTATTGTGTATTGTAAGTTGAATTATTGAATTATTGTGTATTGTGTATTGTGTATTATACAATTATTGTGTATTGTAAGTTGAATTATTGAATTATTGTGTATTGTAAGTTGCGATGGAACGGAAACACTGAAAGCGACAGGTTTCAGTCCCACCTCACCTATCTGGTTTGTGAGTCCCTCACCTATCTGGTTTGTGAGTCCCAAGAAAGACCGGGATCATAATTTATCAGTCTGCTTGTGACTGATGGATACTTTGCGTTGAAAGCCCCGATGATATCATGCCGCTGTGAGTCAGCTGGGCTTGAGGAATAAACCGCATTCACTGCGATATCTTTTGAAATCTTTTTCATACAGGGTTTTTTCTTTGGTGGGTGTGTTCAGTTTAGATTTATATTATCTGTAAACACATAGAACTGCGGTGCAACCTCATGCTTAACTCATTCAGCCCGACGGCCGTGTTTCCCAAATTTTCGAGGCGTTGTCTAATGACCATGCACCCGTTGCAGGAGATGGATCGACCATGATAATTCAAGGGCAGTGCCATATTAGCTTGGCGCCGACAGGCGCCAAGCTAATCTGGCACTACCCTTGAATTATCATGGTCGACCCATCTCCTGCTGTAGTGAGTCAGGGCTGAACGGGTTAACCCATTTAGCCCCAACGCCCTAAAGCAGTAGATGGATCGATCAGGGTAGTTCCAGGTTATGGCGCCAAGGTAATCTGGCACTACCCTTGAATTATCATGGTCGAGCCATCTCCTGCAACTAGTACCTGATCGTTGGGTGACACTTTCTACATTTGGGGAAAGTGGCGCCAAGCGATTCTGGCACTACCCTTGAAAATATCATGGTCGATCCCCCTATTGCAACTAGTACTTGGTCGTTGTTTCGCTAAATTTGGGGAAAGTGGCGCCAAGCGAATCTGGCACTACCCTTGAAAATATCATGGTCGATCCCCCTCCTGCAATTAGTACTTGGTCGTTGTTTCTAAATTTGGGGAAAGTGGCGCCAAGCGAATCTGGCACTACCCTTGAAAATATCATGGTCGACCCCCCTCCTGCAATTAGTACTTGGTCGTTGTTTCTAAATTTGGGGAAAGTGGCGCCAAGCGAATCTGGCACTACCCTTGAAAATATCATGGTCGATCCCCCTCCTGCAATTAGTACTTGGTCGTTGTTTCTAAATTTGGGGAAAGTGGCTCTGGGGTCAAATGGGTTAAAGCAACCTACTCCAGGCAGTAAAGGGTTAACCGACTGCAACATCACCTTTATGAATTTTATCGCAATGTCTGATAGTAACGCTGGACAAAAGCGCCTACTTCAATTAGGTGGACAAGTCTTAGTGGGGCAAGACAACGTTGTATCGGACAATTTTAGCAACCGAAGCTCGCCATGGGGCTGATCGCTTTAACGTACCAGTACGCATAAATCTGAAGTCCCTTTTTAGCACCATTTGTGTTTGTTATGCCTTATCGACACTCCTAATGAACTTTATCAGCAGTTGGAACACGCAGCAACGGCACACGCGTAATCGCACCTATTTATTGTGCGCATCCGTTAGCGTTTCAATCTATTTTTAGCTGTTTCTCGTACTCAAAGAGTTGTATTTATAGAACGGAGTGGAGTCATTTTCAGGTTACTGGAAATAAAGACGACGTGTGCTGAGCTGGATTGACCTGTGTCTAAATGAACCATAACTAGACTTGTGAGCAGCGCTTCGTGAGCATATCATTGTTACAGAAGTGTATTGGCCTTCAACAAAGTGACACAGGATTCAAGACACGTTTCAAGACACCTCCCCTGCCCTGATGACTTTCAAGACAAATTTGAAGACCCATCTTTTCCAGGTAGCATATCAGGATTAGCTTAGTCTGGATGTGCTGCCTGGAAATGTTGGTTGTTGTCCTATATGTGTAGTCCATGTATGTAGATTGTGTGTGTGTGTGTGTGTGTGTGTGTGTGTGTGTGTGTGTGTGTGTGTGTGTGTGTGTGTGTGTGCGTGTGTGTTTGTTTGTGTATGTGCGTGTGTGATTCGTGTTAGGAATGTGTCTACATGGTGCGAGCTAGTGTTTATTTAAAGAGTGAGAGCGTGTTCATTTTGTTCTAATTTTTCTCCTTTTTCATTTATTTCTATGTGTTGTAAAGTGCTCCGAGCTTGCTGTCTGTGGGGAAGGGCGCTATATAAAAATTATGTATTATTATTATTATTACTATTTACCATGATTTATTTACAATGTCAGCTAGCGCGAGTGCACACACACTCACATCTGTTAAACAAAAATACATGCATACGACAATTACAAGAAACGATTAAAATGAGATGGCACACACACACACACACACACACACACACACACACACACACACACACACACACATACACACACACACACACACACACACACACACACACACACACACACATACACACGCACACGCGCGCGCACTCACGCACGCACGCACACACACAAAGTGTCAAACGCTGAAAACAAATCAAATAGAGTATGGTGTCTCACGAGCTTGGTAGTACGCAAAGGCCATAGGACGGACATCGGCTGCCGTTGGCCCGACTCTTGGCCCTTTCGGGCTGTCAGTAGCGCTTTTTTCTCGCGATGATCCATGCAGGAATCATTCCCTAGAGCCAAAGCTTTGAATTAAACCATATCATTCGAAATACACCTTTGTGTGAAATAAGTTTGACTAAAATAGTTCAAGGGTGGTGCCAGAGAATAGATTGGCGCCTCTAGGCGCCAAGCTATTCTGGCACCACCTTTGAACTAAAGCCACTGGTCTATATCCTGATCTGCAACTTGCTTATGGCAGTGAACAAATTTGAAGCGTTTAGCCTCAGTATGATACGGGCTAGTTCAGAGCCGAGAAAATCTGAACACCCACACAAATGCAAGAGGCATAGATCCCCATGAGCCCCCGCAGTTGCGGGGGCTGATGAGGATCTATGCCTCATGCTGACACCACTTTGAATCCATGTTCGTGGGACGTCGAGTGTTTTTGTGTTGAATTACTCAAGACTACAGAACACAATCTGCGTCAACTGGCGCTAAAGGGGTTAAGGTGCTCCGGTCGATCCACCTTTCCAGCGAATTCTGCGTGCTTGCTTTGTTACATTGTGTACATGCATTCATTTATATTGAGTCGTTCTACTCTTGACGAATAACAGATAAAATGCTACGATGTCGGTATATCACAATACCAGGTAACTTAAACCGGCGGCTCCTTCAGGCAATAAAGGATTAGCAGTTCGCACTATCTTCTTCATAAATGTTCTGTAGTATATCTTACAATAATGTTTCACAAAAGGGCTCGCTTAACTCATTCTACCCCAACACCGAAATCCCCAGATTTTAACGTTGTCCTCTGAAGACTGCAATGGAGTGCAGGACACAGATCGACCATGTTTGTTCAAGGGTGATGCCAGAATAGCTTGGCGCCCATAGGCGCCAAGCTATTCTGGCATCACCCTTGAACTTTTATGGTCGATCCATATATTGCATTGGTGTGTCTGGGGTAGAATAAGTTAAATTACGAAATTTGCATTTCGTAAAATGAGACTTTTCTGTTTCTTCCATGTACACAGGGGAGTTACCCCGACAAGCATCAAGGGCAGCACAAAACCCCTATTATCACATAATTTTAACCTGTTGCCTACGCGTGTCGGCCTCGGGTTTTATCGCGATGATTCCTGTAGGAATCATCGCGACAAAACCCGCTGCCAACACACAATGGGTTACAAAAACGGGCATTTTAGGCAAAACAACGTTGTCTCGGCGAATTTTAGTAATCAAAGCCCGCCATGGAGCAATCTGTTAGCCCATTGACCGCCAAGCTGCATCTAAAATTATCAGTTTCAGACATAGAAGAGCTGCGGCAAGGAGACTGACTGCGTGTAGGTTTCCTGGTCCTGTATGTAGACTCGAAGTCTGGAGTGCAAATGTCTGTACCATATTGCGGCTTGCACGGTCCGGTTTTTGCCTACCATAGCCATCCATCAACAACAAAAAAAACACCGTGCTAACGTTTTACCACTTAACTTGCCACAGCCAGATCTGTCTCTCATTTGGAGCACTGGGTGTTACGTTCTCCATAAGCAAAAACTTAGACCTTCGGGCCGACTTCGGCCCCCGCTGACCCGAGCACGGTGCGGGCCAGCGGTGGCCGACGTCGGTCCGACGACAAGTTGCGCAATGGGCGAAGAGGTAAATGAGGATTTTGCAGTGTCACGACTTCACGAACGGCCACTTTCTTTTTGTCAAACGTTTGTGTATCGCCAATTATTTTTAAGATTCAGTTTCAGACATCGGAATGCTTGGACAAAAAATAATGTTCACAATGGCAACGATGTTCTGTCGCAAATAACAAACGCACGATAAATGAATAAATTAAAAATAAACAAATAAATAAATAGATAAATAAATAAATAGAAGTGTATTTAAATATCATGATATATATGTAGAAGAAACCGAAGAAAAAAACTTATCACAATGGTAGTCTCCTTCCAAGCACAAATCGAAGGCAAATTATACTGACGAGAAAAATAAATGTGACGTCATTTGTGTCAGTGTTCCCGATGACTCGAATGATATCGCATTTCTTTTGCTCGTTAGTATAGAGATCTTTCACATGTGCATCACGTGACGTACACACAAACGAGTCACGCCCCCTCTGGAGGATAAGGCGGCCATTTGCACGTAGTGAGAATAGCAATATCTTTAGAGTCGTTTTATTCACAAATTATGGCAAAAGTTTCACTCGCATTTAAGGAGAAGTATGTAGATACTTTAGACAAGGTTTCCTATGCACGTTATTTGGAGAAAATTGCAACCATTGGAGGTGAGGACCCGTACGAGTTCAGCCGGACTCGGCCGAGGCTCCGGACCACGATGCACTGCCACCTCTTCGAAACGAAGATGCCGTTCAATATTTAATATTTGGAGAAAAAAAAGTTTATACACAATGGCAGAATTCAAAGAAATGAAGAGTCTGCAGGCACACAACCAACTGACATCAGGCTGGGTGCGTGATCTGCGTTCCTACCGCCGTCTCAAAATTCACCGTTCTTGTTGCTGCGAAGGTAAGTGTTCAGTCGATGGTTTCTCTGTGTGTTGTCTAGGCACGATGTTATTTCACCGATCTAATTGTGTCTACTCTATATCATTTAGATGCACGAGGATGGGGCGGATGATGGGTGTCTAGTTACCTTGTTTCCTCTGTTGGTTTCATTTGTATTCAGCTGTAGGATTATGTGCTTGAAAGTTGAGTTTGATGTACCCAACTCTAGGATTCTGTGGTGTGTATCAAGTTGTAGGATTCTGTGGTGTATCGTGTGTCCAGCAGTGGGATTCTGTGGTTTGATATTTATCCAGGTTTGGTTTGATTCAGAAAATATTTCGAGCATCACCACCCACGTTATTAACGTGAAACATGTCTAAATTTTTTATGAATAATGAGGCCATCTGAATAGTAATATAATTGCACTACATTCCACTGGCTACAGTTTGTCAGCTGTCAGTTTTTCCTTATTACCATGTGGGGCAAGTTAATGATTACGTCTTGTTTATTTGCAGGTGTACCATTCCCAGCGTATAAATGAAAAACCCACTCAGCCCTGGCTCATCACCTCTGGCCGAAGGGGAGGTTTTGTCAGCTCACTGCACGTGTGTTGCAGGCCTTGGAGAGACATGTTCCCATGTAGCGGCTGTAATGTTTATGGTCGACACAGCCAAACGCGTTATTGACAACAAGACAGTGACTGACGTTGTGTGCTACTGGAACCAGCCTTCTTTCAAGTCCATGGCTTACTTGGGAAATGCGTCCATTGACTTTACGTCAGCACCAAGTAGAAAGAGAAGAAAAGTCCGACGCCGGAACCCGGTATCGAACCTCGCCGACCTTTGGCATTGGTGGCAGGCGCCTTAAACACTGCGCCACGGACCGCCCCAATGGTATCAAGCCAGGTCTCCTGTCGGTGCAGAGCAAGTAGGCGGAAGACTATGAAATTAAGTTGACAAGAATGCCCATTCACAGCCTGTGAATCCTCCAGCCAGTACAGATGCCAAGAATCCTCTTGAGCCTTTCCAGCCTGTGCAGCAAAATACAGATGCCACGGATCCTGTAGCGCTTGTCAACCCTACACAGCCTTCTAACAGAACTGACGCCTGGTGCTACTGCGGAAGAGGGGAAGAAGGAAATATGGTTGCGTGTGACAGTGTAAACTGTACAAGGATTTGGTTTCACTTTGAGTGCATTGGCATGAAGTCCGAGTCCAAAGGGAAATGGTTTTGCCCAGACTGCAGGAAGAATCGGCCTAAGAGAACCAAAAAAGAAACTGTAATCGACATAAAAATACAGTTGCGACACTTGGGTGTCTATCTGGACATACATACACATGGACTGTCATTTGTCATACGTTTATTTCATACACGTTTATCTGTTACTGTTTGTGAAGGGGGCAATTTAGCTATATACTAAGCACAGATGTATCCAAAGTGTAACCAGTCATGTTTTTGCAGTATGCAGCCACATTTCTGTCGGTAGCCTTATTGTGAAGGCGATTTCCCAAAGTAGATCAAAGTTATCCATTTCAGCATTGGAGTGGGTTTTTATGGCTGGATGCATGTTTGAAGATCATATTGAAAAATGACATTTGTCTGAAAGACTCCCATGGCGTGTAATTTAAATGTTCATTAACATTTAAGATCTGCCATCAAAGTTGAGATAAACAAGTGAGAAACACAATTGTATTTTTGTGTGTCTTTCATTTTCAAAATTGTATCCTTGTTAATGTACAGTATATATTTTTGTATGTATAAGGCAACACTGATGTCATGTTGGAGCTCCCAAGCCAAAACAAAAGAATGTGTTGTTTTCAGAGAACAGTTGCGTACACGCCAACAATCAAAATGCAATCTTTTCTTGGGTGCATATAAATTGCGTTTAAGAATAGTGAATATTAAATAGTACAACAGTGTTGCATTGTATTCAGTATGACATTTTCATACTGGTTCAGGTCGGTCTGCTTACATTTCACTTTTCCACTTGCAGGTTTCTAAGTGCAAATAAGCACTCTCGCACATGTATATATCACACACGCATGCATACCCCACACATACAAGCATGAATACTGTACATGCATGTGTGCAAAACATGTTCATAATGTGTTATCATACAGAAACACACATACAAACATTTTGACATTACTCTGAATTCGCTTCAAACAGGTTATCAATCTTATAATGTTTTATTTCAGCATCACACTGCAGTCACTGCATCAGTCTAACCCATATCATACTGAAGCTAAAAGCTTTAATTTTGTATACTGCCATATGCAAGCTACATTATAGTACTTACAGATAAGGATATATAGACCAATGGCTTTAGGTAAAGGGTGGTGCCAGAATAGAGGCGCCAAGCTATTTTGGCGCTACCTTTGAAATATATTTTAGTCAAAATTATTTAAAACACTGGTGTATTCCGAATGATAAGGGTTAAATATCTGATTACATCCATTGTACTAATTGTAGGTTTAACCCACTTGCGCATGCAGCCACCGATAACGTTTACAGTACCGTTAGCTCCACATGCATGGGGTTTATCAGAATCCCATAGTGATGCAGCATCATTGTCCAATTCAACAACATTCTTTCTTTTAGGATTAACCCCCTTAAACACGCAGCCTCCGGTCATGTGCATAAAACCGTTCGCTCCGCACACAGTGAGGTTAACGCGAAATTTTTACTGCATCACCCCTGTCTAGATTTTCCCAAAACATAGCACCAACCATATTGACCTACTCATATCACACTAACACACACTGAATAGCCTTTCATATTAGGAAACTTAAACATGCAGCCACCGGTATTGTTTTCAGTACCACTGGCTCCACATACAACAGCGTTAAACATTATCTGAAACATCACCCTGGGCAGTTTCTGGCAACACTCGCCTACTCAGGTAGGCACTCAGGTTCACCAGTAAGTACAACAGAAGGACAACAGTTCACAAGTGCACTGCAGACATGAGCAATTTTGTCTAACACAGTCATATTCTGATCAGAACTGCTAATGTAAGCAAGGGGCAACACACAATCTAAAATTGTGTATTTCTGGCGTAGTGACCCTATCGCTCTTTCAACATGGATTCTAACATTTGCAAGCTTCCTGGTTGACTCCACTTCAAAGACAGATAATTGCTTTTTGCCTCTGGTGTATGCAGGAACCTTCACTTCAGCACACCTTAATCCTGCAGAGTCATGAATGTTGAAGCCTCTGTCAGCAAGAATCAAATCTCCAGGCAACATTTTGTCTAGACTGAAAGCCACTCTGTTCAGTGATATGCCTGTCACTTGTCCTTCCTCCCAATGATTTGGAAATGTACCAGATAACACCCTGTGGAGTGATTCCCACTAGAAACTTTGTGGTGTTTCCATGCTTGTAGTTTGAGCCTGGAGATTTGATGCCTTTTCAAGCTTAACTTCAAAACAGTCAATGATTACAGTCACCTTCCTTCCAAATGCATAGATGAATGTTGCAGGCATAGTTCTCTTTATGTTCTCTCTCTCTATGGCCAGATAACAAGGGGATGCAGTCTCGCATACAAAACGCCTAACACATTGTAAAAGATCCGCCTGGCTGTGCTGTATGACACACTGAACATGTCAGCAAGCACCTGAATTGGAAGGTTCAGCCTCAATTTCATCAAAACAAGAAGAAACTGCTGGAACTTGGAGAGCCGAGCCTTAGCATCTGTGCTCATGCCTGGTGAAATCAAATTAAATGTTGCAAGCAAAATGATGAAATTTGGCAATGCAGTGTAATACTTCACCCTGTCATCTTTATCACGAAAAGCCTCCTCATTCAAGTCTTTTCCATTTAACTTTTTCCTAAGATTTTGTATCTCCACATTCTGATCATTCACAACATTTTCAAGCTGTGAAATGTATTCATATGTCAAATCTGTCTGTGTACCCTGGTCAATGCCTGCGTGTGCTTTATTTGAAACATGGTCGGAGCATTCTACTGTGGTGTTGCTGTCTGCCGACTATTGCATGCTGCTCTCGCCTGACTTGCTGCATTGCAACGTCTGCTCCTGCTCCGTCACTGCTTTTGTCATGTTTCGTTTTGCAGTTCTCTCATACAGTTTTGGCTTCGAAGTCATCCCTTTAGAGTGACCTAATCTGAGGGTAGGAATCCATTCTGGGTGTGTAACATCATGCATGTCTGCTGGCTGACCTGAAATAAGATTGTACATTACTTAATGTAAACATACAATATTGTTTTTAATACTAGCAGATAAACAAAAGTTAACAGTAATGTGAATTATACTGTTAAATGGTAATGAGTGCATGTACACTTTGCACTAAATAAATGCAGTGATTAACTAAATGGTACAAACACAAAACAAACAAAAACATGCTCACATCTGCAAGTACAGAAATTCACATTGAGAAAGAAACAAGCACACATACACACAGGCAAATTTACCATTATTTCATATTTAACAGCAACACTGACCCCTCTCCTCCAGGGCCCGCCCCCCTCCACTACCCTGCTCGCTTCCACCCGTGTTGTCAGTCGTAACGTATTGAAAAAAAACAACATAACATTGTATTATTTTTAACTTACCAGTGACAAAGTGGTCCGAGCAGACTGGATGCCAGCATTTCGCCGAATCAAACGTGATGTTTTTGCGGTTAACCTAACGCACCCATTCTCGTCTTCTTCGCTCCGACAGCCCTCTCTGTTCCTCGTTTTTTTTTGTTCTTTTTCTTCAACACATTCGGGATTCTGTGAAATGTCCTATCGGTCTCCCTATCACTGCGGTTGTGGGAGTTGAAAATACAACAGAAATTTACCATTTTGATGCGAACTGGCGGTTTCAACTAGAACGCCGAAAACAGCATGAGTATGTGCGCTCGTTCACGTTCCCGC
The DNA here is from genome assembly GCA_036245525.1 of Semisulcospira habei. Lineage (NCBI taxonomy): Eukaryota > Metazoa > Mollusca > Gastropoda > Semisulcospiridae > Semisulcospira > Semisulcospira habei. The sequence goes on along the minus strand of BTPG01000002.1, from coordinate 285,931,563 downwards.
TACTAACACCGCCGTTCGCTTGCCCTCCAGCACCCGGTACGCGCAAATTGATGACGTCATGTGAAAGATTTCTATATCTATTGCTACATCTTATATTTTCTCTGTTACCTTCTTTGGTCTGGGCAGTTCACAAGCAGTGCCTGATTAGCTCGGGGCCTGCCAGGCGCCGGGCTAATCGGGCACGAACCTTGAGTAATTGATTGGCAAGGGATGGTCAACCTAGAGCAGTTAACCCTCTGGCTTCGGTAGCGCTTTTTGTCGCGACAAAAAGCGCGAACGACAGCCGAAGGGTTAAGATTTTCGCTCGACGGAGTAGAAGGTTTGGCGACACAGGAATGGATGGAATACTAGACTGGCGTTGCGCTGAGGTAATATTGAGGCACTATGTGGCATTCATCTTTTGTCACGGTCCATCCTTCTTTTTGTAGTTGGACACGATGGCGTTTGTTCTTGTATATATATATCGTTTGTATCTAGTTTAGTTATGTCTGGTTAACCAGTTCAATGCCACTGATCGTACGTTGTGCGTCAGTCTGAAATCTGTGTAAATTCAACGCGAAAGAGCTCCCATAAACAAGTGGTTTCAGCAAGAGGCATAGATCCTCATGAGCTCCCGCTGTCGCGGGGGCTCATGAGGATCTATACCTTTTGCTGTTATGTGCTGTCCATTTTTCTCGGCAGTGAAGGGGTTAATGAGCTTTGCAAGAGAAGAGGTTTCAAAAGGATAGTAAACGACGATACAGGACACTGGCAATAAAGAGGAATTAACTCATTCAGCCCGACGGCAGTATTTCCCAAATTTTGGAGTTGTCATCTAATGACTATGCACAAGTTGCTGGAGATGGATCGACCATGATAATTCAAGGGCAGTGCCAGATTAGCTTGGCGCCGACAGGCACTGCCCTTGAATTATCATGGTCGACCCATCTCCTGCTGTAGTGCGTCAGGTCTGAATGGGTTAATCAAAGAATAAACGAGAGCATCTTTGCCCTGTTGTGAAAACAAAAGACAGTCACTGAAGTCCATATTTTTTAAAATACGGTAGACAAAAATACTGATCCTGATCTCTCTCTCACTCTCTCTCTCTCTCTCTCTCTCTCTCTCTCTCTCTCTCTCTCTCTCTCTCTCTCTCTCTCTCTCTCTCTCTCTCTCTCTCTCTCTCTCTCTCTTTCTCTCTCTCTCTCTCTGACAGTTTGATTTAGGAAGCCCGTTATAGAAAGTCGGTTGACCCACATTTGAGTCCGTAATTTTCGTTGTATGCACTTGGAATTTTGGATATAGCTAGCTTGGATGACTTCGTAGTCCAGCTTCAACTTTTTGAATAATAATTAATTCATGTTTGCAAATTTTGGATCCATTATATATTCCCATCAAACAGTCAGCCCTGGCAGAGGCTGTGTGGAAGAAAACGGTCAGCCCTGGAAGAGACCCTTCGGATGAGTGACGTCGAACATCAAATTTGTCACTGTGTACACGGCGTCCTGAGACTAATGACGTCATTTTGCTGCTCGTGCTATTCTTCAGAATTCCTGTCGCTACACGAGCCCATAGTGCGTACTAATGGCGGAAAGCGCCGTGTGTCCGTCTCTATTTGTGTGCGCCGGCGTGTGTGTTGATCAGAGGTTAGCTTAGAGAGGAGGAAATGGATCAGGATAAGCTTAAATCTCGCGTGTCACAAATAAGGACTTGCTGTCGTCAGCCGCTGTCTGTCACAGTGTGGATGTGGACAATGACGCTGGAAAGAAAAGGTTCCCGGCAAATTTTGGCGACAAAACGATGCATCATACTCAGTGGTCACGGGCCATTAAACACACACTTATTGTCAAGGCAGACAGCCGAGCTTGTTAGGCCCCATGGCATAATCTATAACGTGAGGCATGAGAGCAAGCTGTAGCTGTCATTCACTGTGTTTCGCAAGCAAATCTGCACGTCTGCCCTGTTAACTCATTACATCCTGAGGCTGATTTTGTAAAATTTGCTTATGGTCCTATGAAGGCTACATTACAGATTAGGAGACAGATCAATCATTTTTAGTTCAAGGGTGGTACCAGAATAGCTTGGCGCCTCAGGCGCCAAGCTATTCTGGCACCACCCTTGAACTATCATAGTCAAATTAATTTCAAGCAGTAGCGTTTCAGGATGAAAAGGGTTAAAGGCAAAAAGAGAGTCAGTCCATGCTTCGTTGCAAACAATATTTTAATTTTTATTATCATGAACCTAGTCAGCCCGGACACTCTACAGCAAGATATCAATCAACCATGACAGTTCAAGGGTGGTGACAGAACAGCTCGACGCCTACAGAACTCAGAACTGTCATGGTCGATCTGTCTCCTTAGCTGAAACGTGGTCTTCAGTGGACATCTCTTACATTTGGGAACCACGTCGTGAACGTTCAGTTTGTTAACGGGACAGCTTTACGACATATTTTTCGCGCTGTTACGACCAGCAAGTACCTTTGCCGATAACTGATGATGAACACGTGGGCCATTTGAGACAGACGTCGGCCCGAAGAGCTTTTGCTCACCATAGTATGCACTCAGAAGCTGACAGACCTGTCCGCTAAACGTCCGACTATGAGGTAAACTAGCAATCGTAATACCGAGGCTGTCGACCCGTCCGTAAATCGTCAGAGAAAATAGCTGAAAATGACGTTCAAAGGTCGATGGTTCTGTACACGTAGTGAGTGCATTTTCAGAATACCTTTCAAAGACACAAGAGACGAAATGACACTGACGCGGATATTTCGACACCTAGCGAACCCCGCCCCGACCAAGTGTCTGTGTGTGTCTGCGCGAGGTGACACACACCAGGCGGCGGACGTCCACCCTGCGCACATCAAAGCACTCATCGTGTGTCATCACCTCGTCCGAAAGAACCGTATGACTTGTCTTCAGTACGCGAGTTGTACATAGCCGAAAGTGCGCGTGCAATTTTAAAAGGCCGCAGAACTACCACACAAATGCAAGAGGCATAGACCCTCATAAGCCCCCGCTACCGCGGGGGCTTATGAGGGTCTATGCCTCTATGCCTCTTGTCGGTTAGCCAAATATCTATACTCTTCAGATGGAAGGGTTATGCTGGCGATAAATCGTAACTGCTGGCAGCAAAGGGCTTATATGCACGTTTCTGTGCCAGGCCAGATAAAATAATGAAAGCATTTCGTGTGACATTTTATCAACCACACTTTATATCTTTTGGTTTATAAACGACTAAAACCACTGAAACTTGATTCCATAATGTGACATTCATTCGAGCCTTGTCTAATACACTCTAATCCTATCCAACTTATAAATAACTGTATTATTACGAACTTAAAAGACCTAAACCTGAATTAGCGATTCTTTTCTTTCTCACGATGAAGTTTTCACTACATTGATTTCAAGACATACCAGCGTCCAATTGCTGCTGTTGCTGCTGTTGTTGCTGATGCTGTTATTGTTGTTGATCGTTGTTTGCTGGTGGCGGGGGAGGGGGAGGGGGTGGCTGTGTGCTTGTTTGCCTTCTTTCATAATGAAATTTAAAAAAAAATACACATTCCAGAACGTATGTGGGTGGTCCCAGCGTTCGATTTCCAGTTTAGCTTTCCCTCAGTACCCGTGAGCTACCTAGGCATATGCACTGCTTCTACTGCTTTTTTGTGACAGATTTCAGCCGCTTACGATTCTGAGTAAATGTGTATCCAGTGAGCAGTGACTTAATCGGCCCCTTCCAAGTGCAAGAGGCATAGATTCTCATGTAAATCTATGCCTCTTGTTGGGCAGTACTGGCTTTTACTTACACGTATCTATCATATCCATTTACATTAAAAATTGCCATCATCATCGTCATCATCGTCGTCGTCATTATCATCAACATCATCTTGATTATCTCCATTCACATCGAACGTGCAGCTCTGCTCTCAAGACGAGGAAGGCTGTCGAGGTGTCGCGCAACTTGAGGCAGTGCCTGTGTGACACATTTTTTTTTTTTTCCACGTGCCATGCATTTAGTCCTCGGCTAGCTGACACTACTCTGTTTGCCCGCGTTTGTGGTTTGGGTTTGCCGCGTTCCGTCTGAAGGGTTAGAATGACATCTACTTCATCAAGGCTTCATTACTAGGAGTGAACACCACATGCCTGCAAGAGGCATGTATCCTAATGACCCCCGACCCCCCACCCCCACCCACCTACCAATCCCCCAGCCTCTCAGTGTGCTTAACCATTTCAGTGCCAGTTGGCGCAGACGGTCTTTCCGAGTGCAGTCTTCGTTAATTGAACACCGTCCAAAATGTCCCAGCTTTTCCGGGCACAAGGATTAAAGTGGTGTCAGCAAGAGGTATAGATCCTCATGAGCCCCCGCAACTGCGGGGACTCATGAGGATCTATACGTCTTGCATCTGGATGATGTTAACATTTTCTCAGGACGGGTTAATGCTTCACTGGCATTGCATACAAACACTATTCAGTTGGACAGGGCATCTTGTTTTTAGACAACGACGTATGAGTTATGGGTGTTTTCTTTCCTATAAATAGAATTTAAGAAAGCTAATTGTGTGTCATCCACATTATTTTCAAGAAATGCTGTAAAAATATGTATATGACTCATAAAGACAGATTTTAAGCACAAGTAAACACTCTTTTGTGAATGAGTAAGACTCTCACAAGAGTTGTGACAATATCTGACATAAACACACACTTTGCGCGCGTGAGCAATGCACACACTTTACAAGAAACATCTTGGCAGTCACCTTTTGGGTCTGGATTACCCTTACTTAGCATCATCTCGACGCACAGTGTTTGCCAGTTGTATGTATACTGTCCATACAAAGAACTCTCTAATACTAAATGTAGCAATAAGAGTTAACACGTTCCAGACGTGCTGCATCGGATACGTGTTTTTTTAAGAACTGTGTAAAGCTCTTGGTATTCAAAATTATTTTGGTGTATTAGCCTTACAAAATTTCTCTTAATTTTCTCTTTTTGACATGTATTTCAGTGATAATTAACCTATTTTAGAAGGTTAAAGAACAAAAAATATAGGTAAGAGGGAGTGCGCTAAGTAAGTGACTGGAAGCAATGCATATGGAAGCCCCCCCCCCCCTGCCCCGCCCCTTGAAAGGGGGGCGTATCACATATCCAACGGGATTTCCAGCCCCTTGTTGCACGGAAATTTAAATCTAGGTCCCCCAAAGGGATTTATTTCTGGACCCCCCTTAGGGGACCTAGCTTTAAATTCCCATGCACCAAGGCGCTCGAAATCCAGTTTATATGTGATACTCACCTTCTTTTTTTTTTTTTTTTTTTTGGGGGGGGGAGGGGGGGCTTTCATATGCATTGCTTCCAGTCACTTACGTAGCGCACCCCCCTCTTTCCTACTTATTTTATTTTATTTATTTTTTTGTGCTTTGACCAAAGTAGATCTATGACCATTGGTCGTTAATGCACAATTCCCTCCCCTGACAGTGCTTTTTCCTACTCACTTGGTAGTTTCTTCTATTTTAGAAGGGTGCTTTAACTCATTTTATATGTGCTGCATTCCAATATCCGGATGCAGCACGTCTTGGATGAGTTAACTCCTTCACTGCTAGCGGACGCAGATTTCGCTTTTGAAATAATTTTGATGTAAATTCAACGCCGGCCAAAGCTCCCCGGCCGTCAAAGGAACCTTGGATGCAGCGTGATTTCAGCAAGAGGCATAGATCCTCATGAGCCCCCGCAACTGCGGGGGCTCATGAGGATCTATACCTCTTGCAGTTAGGTCGTGTTTAATTTTCCTGGGCAGTAAAAGGGGTTAATTAACACTTTCTAGCCGAAAAAAAATGACTCTCAACTTCGGGAGGTGCATTTCGCTATCTGTGGCTGCATAAGCACTAGTAGCAGAAGATGATTATGAAACTTAATGGGCCGAGAGTAGCGCCAGATTAGCTTGGTGTCTAAGAAGTCGCCAAGTTAAATCTGGTACCATACCCTTGAACGATCACTGCTGCCCAGAGTGCAAAAGACCCTCGGGCCGCTTCGACCGCAGTGGGCCATAGTAGGGCTGTGCGGCGGAGGTCGGTCGTAGGGATTTTGCTTACTGAGTGATCCCTCTTCCTCAGACGCCTTCAACACTACGTCGCAAAACTCATTACAACACTGAAGATGCCGAGCTAACCTGGTACTACCCTTGAATTATCATGGTCAATTCATCCCCTGTAACTGGTACGTTGACCGAAATTTGAGAAATGCGGTTAAATGGGTTAACACATATAATGTGCCCCTGGGAGGAGAGCTCGGTAGTCAACAAGCGCTATTCGCTGTTATTGTCACTATTATTGTCACTGGAAAAACAAGCAATTTTTTTGTTTATCATAAAATATTTTTGGAAAATACTTTTAAATGTTGTTGTCCTGTCTTGCTTTGTTATTAAGGTGACCAAGGAACAGTGATTTGATAATGTGTTGAATCTCCAAATAGAACTTCACTAACAGAAACTGGTTTATTGTTCCCTGGTATCGAGACACAAAGCACGTCTTTCAGGGTACATTTCCGCCCACCAATATAGTAGTCCGTGGGAGAGCCTATACCCCCCCCCCCACCCCCCACCCCCGAGGGAATTTAAGAGGTTGTCGTTTCTGTCATCCTAGCTATCAGATTCACCTTGTCTGCCGTTAATGATCCTCTGGGTGTGACCATGGTGCGTGTTATGTGTAGGTACTATCGAGAACAGTGTTTTGCGAACGTTCCTACGTTATGGGCTCCTCTAATAACTAACCATCGCTTTACTGACAAAAGATAAAGTCACTGTCAGTTTTCTAAGGCATATTCTCATATATTTTCACCGAAAAAAACAGCTGTTTTGGATTCTAAAAAGTTACCCCAGGTGGAAGAACTTTTGTGACAGAATGACCGCCATACAAAATCCGACGGTGGCATAGATGGATTCAGCAGAAATTATGCATCCTGCGCGTACACCAGCATGTCAGAGCCAATTGTCACCTGGACGCCTTAGCAGTGGCGGACATGGACATCCAAGAAAGCTGTTCGTACAAGGACCTCAGATCTTCACAGGTTGCATAAAGTGAGGAGGACACGTAGAAAGTCGTCCAGGCTATTGGCAACTTCACTAACCAATTTGAAGTTGATAACAAGGAGGTTCTGTACTGCTTGTCTTCAGGTGTACCAGCATCACATGACCTAGAATATCTGCACGCAGATCAGTGACTTTGGAAAGGGAGCTTTGGGTACCTTCATGCGGGAACGATTGATTGACTAAAAGCTTCAATGCAACAATGAAGACACTGAACCTCAAGACGTTTTCAAAAGCTGTCGAGATGGCAACAGTCGCAGGGAAGCAAGTCACGGTAAAGGCAAATGTCTTTGGTCAGCGTGTTCTTCTTGCAGTCAATCATCACATCAGCCTAGAGAGAGTACTCAGTTTTCAGCTAGGTTCAGTACCCTGTCCACTTGCTGCGGGAGATGGAGCGCCCCCAAAGACTGACGTGTCAATGCGTTTACACCATCTGGAAGGAGATCTTCAGACGACAGAGAGATCCAGTCAAAAACATCATCGATGGCAATGCTTTGTTCCATGAACAGTAAACTCTCCAAAGCACACTTATGGAACTTGCTGAAACTGGCAGGCTGTTTGAACAGCTTCCAAAGGAATCACGAGTGGACTTTGTAGCAGTTTCATACCACCCACTTTCAGTTAAGAGTGTTGAGAGAGCTATGAGGGGTTCCATTCCGTTCATTTGCTAAAAGGAACATCCAGAAATATTCCAAGAAACTTGAAAGCTTTCTTGTCTTAAGATCTTAAGTTATCCCCGCCACCCACCCCCACCCCCCACCCCATCCCCCCACCCCATCCCCCCCCCCCAAAAAAAAAAAATCTTCTAGAATTTTGAAAAAAAAAAAAAAAAAACCACGGCAAAAGGATATCAACAAACTTAGGTACGAGAACTTTCTGGCACCAACCAGGTGCAGTTGCTTACAAGCTATGATGGGGTCGACATGAGTCTGGGGCCTTCTTGCAGGAATTTTAGCATGCACATCAAGAGGGTGAATTACCACAGTGGATCCAAGCGGACAAAACGACCCATGGCCGTTCATCACCACATACAAATGGGTGGAAATTTACAGACGATAAACTGAAGTTCAGTTGGATGGATGGCGACCTGATGCCACAGGAACTTGCTGATATATTGCTGGACATGCCAGAAGGAACAGAAGTGGATGGGCCCCTGGAAGAGGTTCTCTCAGAGGAAGTTCCATAAGTGCTGAATCCCACAAATATTGTATTTACTGATGAATGAACTCTGTGAACGCTGTTGCTGTAAATCGTATCAGATACTCGACAGCTCCCTCTAGACATAATTATGTGATGACAGAGAGGCTCAGCTTGCAGTTGTAAATGAGTATTTCAGGACTTATCTCTTTCTGTTCCAGGTATTAATGTAGCAAGTTAGCATTGTTATCATCAGTTTGCTTAACTTATTCAGCCCGACGGTCGTATGTCCCAAATTTTGGAGGCGTCATCTAATGACTATGCACCAGTTGCAGGAGATGGGTCGAACATGATAATTCAAGGGCAGTGCCACATTAGCTTGGCGCCGATAGGCGCCAAGCTAATCTGGAACTACCCTTGAATTATCATGGTCGATCCATCTCCATATGTAGTGCGTCAGGGCTGAATGGGTTAAAACATATAACATTTTTAAAGTTCATCTCAAATAATGCTTGAAAATAATACTCAAACACTTTTGCAGTCAATTTCAAGGAAGAACGTCTTTATATTTGACCTTTTGGCATAATTTACGTATATTGTTTTTTTTTTTTTTTATCTTTTGTTAGTGTTCCTAATATTCACAGTTACACATTTCACTGACTAATTCGCATGCAACAAAGTAGACTATTCTGAGGAACTGTTTGCTGGATTTTGTGTTCTTTTGGAGATACACATCAAAGAAATGTAGATAAAGGGCAAACATATTACTTTTGTTTTTTGGTTGGTTTTATTTTTTCGTTTTTATCTTTTTCGGGGTTTTTTTCGTTTTTTTTTTTTTTATTTAAATTTATTTATTTATTTATTTATTATTTATTTATTTATTTATTTTTAATTATTTATTTATTTTTCTTTTTTATTTATTTATTTTTTTTTTTATTTTTTTTTTTTTTTTTTTATTTCTATTTTTATTTTAATTTTTTTTTTTTTTTTTTTTTTTGGGTGGGGGGGGGGGGGGTAGGGGTGCGGGGATGATGTGTCAAAACTTCCTAAAATTCATCCTGTGTAAAGTGTCAGTGTTACATGACTACAAATCATTTATTTAAGTCATTTTGAAATAGTTTCTTTGGCTTGCTACTCTATATTTTGTCATTCAAATTCAAAAATTCAAAACAACTTTATTTATCCCTTAAAGGGCAATTACATGTCGCGCATGTGTGTTTTGTTCGCTACCGCGCCTGCGTTATTCTTTAGTAATAGTGGTATTTTACTTTATTCCTGAGGAATACAACCGTCAGACAAGCAGATATCAATACGATATGTGTCACGCTGCCTAAAAAACATAGTCTTGAAAATTTCCTTGAGGGGGTGGGGGGGGGGGGGGGCGGGGGTCACTTTCTGGCTCACGGACCATCGTTGCTCCAAATACAGAGAGACAGAGCTCCTAAAGATTTGCGGTGCTCATATGAAGATCGATGCCTCTAGATGGACTTTGTCATAAATCCGTTAAATTTTCATTAACAGATTTAGATCAAGCAATGCGGGGGCTCATGAGCGTCTGTGCTCTCTTGCAGATGTATACTGTTTGCTGATGACAGAGCTCTTAAAGGTTTGCGGGGGCTCATGAAGATCGATGCATCGAGATGGCCTTTGTCATAAATGCGTGTGCATCAGTAACAGATTTAGATAAAGCAATGCGGGGGTTCATGAGCAGCTGTGCCTCTTGCAGATGTATACCGATTGCTGATGAAGTGATCATTTTAGATTGAGATAAGTTTGGGTTTTGTTGTTGTTGTTGTTGTTGTTGTTCTTGTTGTTGTTACATTTCCGGCTCTGTTTCAATTTGGTTTTTGTGACACTTTTATTTTTGTAGTATATCAAACTGAAACGTAGGTGGACAATCAAAGTTTCAAATATCGGGAAAAAAACACCACACACACACACAAAAACAAGGAACATGAAAATAGTCAAAGGGATAAATTAGGCTGCACAATTTGAAGCGATATATTCTATGGCGAACTTTGCTCGTTAAAATCAATGTTGTCCTGCCTGTAGGCGCCAAGTTTTGATTGCACCACCCTTGAACAATTAAGCCGATCTGTTTCCTAAACGATTATGTAGTATTCAGAGGACAAGTCTAGATTTGGGCGCTGACTCAAAGTGTGCCAGACTCATGGATACTATGTGTGAAATGTATGTGTCTATTAATAAGCTCTTTCTGACGGAATTCTGCTAGAAGTGAGAAATATATCGCTATTAAAACGAATCCTTTGGCAATGCAGCAGTTATGACCATGACCTCATATTCTATTTTAATCCTTGTAGCGCCATGGGCGCATTTTACTTTACGACTATGTACCACTTGCAGGAGGTGGATTGACCAGGATAATTCAAGGGTAGTGCCAAATTAGCTTGGCGCCTTCTGGCACTACCCTTGAATTATCATGGTCAATCAATCTCCTGGTGTAGGATGTTGGCGCTGAAAGGGTTAATGTGTGATAATGACGTAAGCCTGAACAGTGTTATGCTTCGTATCTTTAAACAGGCTGCCAAATGTAGCATACCCATATTTCAGCTGAAATGAGTGCGTCTCAACTCATTCAACCCCGACACACCACAGCAAGACATGGATCGAGCATGATAGTTCAAGGGTAGTGCCAGAATAGCTTGGCGCCCATAGGCGCCAAGCTATTCTGGCACCACCCTTGAACTATCATGCTCGATCTGTCTCTAGAATTGTAATACAGCCCCCCAAACGGCAACTTCAAAAAAAAACGTCTTCGGGCCCACGTCGGCTGTAGTGGGCCCGCGCACAGTCGTGCGCGGGCCCACTGCAGCCGTCGTGGGCACAAGGAGCTTTGCTTACTGGGATATGCATCTTGCTTGCCGCATTTAGTTATTGAATCACTCAATGCACAGACTTATCGTGCTTACTGTCTGTCGGGTAGTTCAGAGGCACGATTCATAGCCACAGGCGGTGACGTAGTTCATGCGTAGGTTGGTTGACGTATATGTACGTCATAAAGGCATTCAGAGCCGACAATTAAAAAAACAAAACTATTGAATCTATTCTGGACCTCGTCAAAGCCTCTTTTGATTCCGATATCTGAACGGAAGTCCTCCATTACCAAGAACGTGACCTGCCGAGGGAGCTCGTGCGAGAGCACGTGCTAAAGATGGGAGCATGATCCTGACATTCCGCGCAATGTTGCGCCCGCATCATGCGTCTAATTTTAGCACGAGCTCTTGCGCGAAGTCCCAGAATTGTTTACAGAAACACAATATCATTCGGCAGGTGAGAAAAGCGCAATTGTGTTTGATGGATCGGTGCTGTTGGTTGGCGATCCAATCTTTGTAAAGGTCGACCGACTCGAGGATACTTTTAAAAGCCGCAGCAAACCGGAAATGGACATTTGAAATTCGCCCGCTGTAATCTTAAATCTTGATGAGTATGTCCCTCAGTCTAACTCGATGAACTGACATGAGGCCGACAAGAGAAGAGACATAGATTCCTTTGAGCCGCTGCTGATGCAGGGGCTCATGTGAATCTATGCCTCTTGCAGATTAAAGAATTGGCTGAGAGGGAATGATCGGTCGAGTTGAGCGCGTGGGAGTAAGGGCAGCAACTGCCTCAAAATACTAAATCAAGGGAAAGAAGCCGATCTACGCCTTCCGGACACGCGCAGGCTGAGATGCCACGACGGAAACACGTCAGTGGCACATTTCCAGAAGCAAATGAAAACGATCTTGACGCCTGCTTGACAAGAGTCCTAGGTTAGCAAATCGAAGCAGAATGTGCATGCTGCTTTGATAGGACACGTGAGGGTTGGTGTGCCGTGGGCGTTCATCAAGTTAGGACATATTGTTTGCGAGAGATTAAACCGAGAAACTACTCTCGTTTCCTAGTTCACTAACCCTTATCATTCGGAATACACCAGTGTGTGACATAATAAGTTTGACTAAAATAGCTCAAGGGTAGTGCCAGAATAGCTTGGCGCCTCTAGGCGCCAAGCTATTCTGGCACCACCCTTGAACTAAAGCCATTGGTCTATATCCTTATCTGTAAGTACTATAATGTAGCGTCCATATGGCAGTGTACAAATTTGAAGCTGTTAGCCTCAGTATGATATGGGCTAAGCAAATAGTCCTTGGCCGACATCGTCCGCACTCGGCACGCGCACAGCCGATAGCCTATACTTACTGGACATTAATTTCCAGCGGAACTTGAGAAAACTCAATCGTACAGCTTATGCATGACAATGTATATATACTGACTTCCATTAAAAACGCGAACAGTGTCTGTAAGTGTACCCGCAAAAAAAGAGCCAAGCTGACAGCAACACAAGAACCTGTTATTTGTTGCTTACTTCAGATATTCAGCCTACTGTCTGAGCTAGCTTCACACCAAAATTGGATGAGTTATCGCCCATGGCTACCTTGGAGGACACAGGGTTTCATTAGTGGGGAAAATAAGCAAAACTGGACACACTCTGTGAAGCAGGTTTCCTGTGATATATTTTAATACACAAGTTGTGTGGATTGCTTATGTTGTTATTAACTGCCGCAAACGAAATTTGATTCGAAAAAATTCATTAGAGAACCAGAACTTCTGGTGCACATCATTTTCTTTAAAAAATCTGATTTGATTTAATGTGAATTACTTTCAAACGATTTTTTATGCTCCACTGACTGACACAGAGATAAAGAACACACCCATATCCATTTGATCAGGTAAATATGGCCAATAACCTAAAAATAAAGAACTTTTTGATTTTCATATTTGTAGGTCATGTTCATTATTTAGGTGCCTTTGACAAACGAAAAGTAGGTCAAGACCAAACAGGCCGGATTCTCATGCACACGGACCCTAGTGGGTGGCTTCAGCTGTGTCCTCTGCAGATGCTCCCCATTTCACTTTCAATATCCTGTGATGGTAGTGTCACTGATGACGTCATAAGTCATCGATGTGCGATTTTTAAGACTCTACATTCTATTTGCACACGACACAACACACTCTTCATAACATTTTTCTAATAAATGACGTCAAAATAACCCGTATTAAAGCATATTTACGAAGACAAGCGGTATGGCGATAAATTCGCGTTTCTCTTGTTGATCAGTATATATGCCACGAAATTCCAAACAAAGAAAGAAACACGCTTAAAAAGATCTTCTTGCTTCACTGTAAAAGACAAGTACGTATGGCCTACTCGTAGTCTATTCTGTCTGAACGTCATTTTAGGAAGTTTACAATTTCAGTTATAGTTGCCATTTCTAAGCGTGTTTTTTTCTTTTATTTTGTCGGGAATCAGTCGTGACAAAAGTATGAAATTGCATTCAGCATGGTAGCGTTCGCCTTGTTCTCGCAGATAAGGGGGCTGAATCTTTATAAGTGCCTTTCAAAACCAATTTTTATGAGCTGTTCCGTGAGTGTACATAATAAGACTTGATGCCATAAGGTCTAAAATCACAGACCAGCACTCGCATTCGAAAAATGACAATGTGCCCCTGGCTTAACGGAGGCTGTTTCTATAATTATAACCATGTCCTGACCAAAAAAAAGAAAAAAGTACTTTGCCAGTACTTGTTTGCCTTTAGATGTTTCTCAACACAACACACTTGAAAATATAGCTCACGTGGTTTGAAAGACGGCGGGCAAACATGGGGTCTTCGCGTTAAAAACGGTGAAGGCGGTTTTGTCCAATCTAACTGGGCGGTACGTCGGCGTCAACTTAGTTTTTGCGCCATCTCCGTCTCCTAGGGAAAGGTGACGAAAGCAACGAATTGCAAATTTAAGCGCTCCACCACAAACATTTTTAACCCATTCAGCCCTGACGCACTACAGCAGGAGATGGGTCGACCATGATAATTCAAGGGTAGTGCCAGATTAGCTTGGCGCCTGTCGGCGCCAAGCTAATCTGGCACTACCCTTGAATTATCATGGTCGATCCATCTACTGCAACAGGTGCACAGTCGTTAGATGACGCCTCCAAAATTTGGGAAATACGTGCGCCGGGCTGAATGGGTTAACCCTTGCCTGCCACTGTACGAACATATTTGTTTTGTGAAATCTTTGTTTATTCAACGACAATAAGCCAACACCGTTAAAAAAAAAACAAAAACAAAAAAAACAAAAAAAAAAACAACAACAAACAAACAAACAAAAAAAAACCCACATGGATACAAAATCGGTCTCAACGAGAGGCATAGATCCTCATGAGCCCCCGCAGTCGCGGAGGCTCATGAGGATCTATGTCTCTTGCACTTGGAGCGTGTTCACCTCTTCTCGGCAGTGAAGGGGTGAACTCTTTCACTGCCGGCTGTCGCAGAATTTGCTCAGTCTGAATCCTTGGTTAATTCAACGGCAATGAGTTCGACCAGTCAAAGAACGCGAATACAAAATTGCGTCAGAAAGAAGCACAGATCCTCATGGACCCCTGCAAATGCGGGAGCTCAGGAGGATCTATGTCTCTTGCAGCTGGATCATGGTTTCTTTTTGAAGAAGTTAAGACGTAAATGACATATTAACCCTAACCAGTTCTATCCACAGATTGTGTGCGAGTGTGACTGTGTGATAATGGTTTTTTGTATGCATCTGCATACATATTTCTGTGGCTTATGATGCCTCACTTAGCACCATCATGGTGGCATTTATTACCTCGGTCTTCCTTTTGTTGACCGTGTAGCACCATCTTGGTGGCTTTGATCTTTACATCCTTAGTTTATTGACCATTTGGTGGCTTGGACGATCACAGGTCATCCATTTGTTGACCATGTAGCGCCATCGCGGTTGTGCTGATCTTGTGTCTTCCTTCTGGTGACTTTGTAGCACCATCATGGTGGCTTTGATCTTAGGTCCTCCTTATGCTGATCGACCGTTTGGCACCATCGTGTTGGCCTTGATCTTAGGTCTTCCCTTTGTTGACCGTATAGCACCATCGTGGTGGCGCATGAGCATCATCCAAATGCGTTTGACTTGTGATTGTCAATGGTTTTGTTATGTGTGTTTTCGTTGTATGTGTGTGCGTAGATTAAATCTTTTTAAAGGTAGTGAGATTCTGCATATATACATTTTTTGTAACGCGCTAAGAGCCCACTGCTCCTGGGGATTCAGCGCGATATAAATGCTCTTTATTATTATTATTATTATTCTCCCGAATAAGGAGCAGGAATTCAAGTAAATGGCAGACCCCACAGCAACAGCTAGGGATCATAAAAATCTGTCATTTGCAGATGAAAGGTTTTAGTTGAAACCCTTGTCTGCCGAGAAGAAAAAAAAAAAGAACTCCGCCTAGCTTCAAAAGGCATACATGCTCAGGCACCCCAACAGTGAGGGGTCTCAAGACGATATATGCATTTTGCCGGCCCTATTTTTCCTTGGCTCTTTGACACCAAAGACTCGTTGTCGTCTGCATTTAACCCATATCATACTGAGGCTAAAAGCTTCAAATTTGTTCACTGCCATATGCAAGCTACATTATAGTACTTACAGATAAAAGTATAGACCAATGGCTTTAGTTCAAGGGTGGTGTCAGAATAGCTTCGCACCTAGAGGCGCCAAGCTATTCTGGCACCACCCTTCAACTATTTTAGTCAAACTTATTTCACACACTGGTGTATTCCGAATGCTATGGGTTAAGGCGATTGTAAGCAAGCGTACAGAGTTTTGTTGGCTCAAAAGTCTTTTGCTGTTTTCTACTATGATATTGTCAACTGTTGGCTTCCCTCGGCATCTGGCGGGCAAACTTTGTGAGAGGTCGACACGCCCTGCGTCTCCTTCTCTCCCAGCTCCATCAGGGAGAAATTTAACGGCCTTCATTGCCAAAGGGCATTACCATGTTGGCCCTGGGAGAGAAGGAGATGAAGGGCGTGTCGACCTCATACAGATTGGGTGATTGCCTGATAATAATAATAATAATAATAATAATAATAATAATAATAATAATAATAATAATAATATATTTCTAGTAGTAGTAGTAGTAGTAGTAGTAGTAGTAGTAGTAGTAGTAGTATACAATAATAAATTAGTATTATCATTATAGTAGTTACTTAATAGTGTTACTCACGGATAATACATTATTGTTATTGTACTATTTATTATTCTAATTATTACTATTAGTAGTATATTATTATTATCACTATTATTGTTAGGTTTAGTAGTAATAGTAGTGTAGTAGTAGTAGTAAAAGTAGTAGTATTATGATATTAAAAATATATTATTAATGTTATTGTTATTAATATAATTGCTAGTAGTATTATACAAGAACCATTCATTATTATTATTAGTAGGAGTAATAGTAGTAGTAGTGTTGTTAACTGGCCTGAAATGGGCAGTATTAAACTTATCTTCAGTCTCCTTGATCACATTTTGTGCCAAAGGACTTTAAACTTAATAGTTAGTTCTTCAATTAACAGTATCTATCAAAGTCCCTCACTGTCGGCACACTGCCAGACTAACGATTCAGAAAAGTGTTCTTTCACATCTGAACGTGAAGGGGAAAGCTGCGTTGAATGGGAATTTTGCACGGATAAATGGTGTTATGATAAACATCGCGACGCTGGAAATTATAAACGGGTATTCTAGACTAGACATTGATCAGTTTTGCTCATAGCCATAGTCTTTGAAAATCATGACAAGGAAGGAAAAAGGATGATTGTGTTTCATAGAGATACAACACGGGCCATAATACCGCCCCCTGTTGTAGCCCCTGCTTCCGTCCAACAGTAGCGTCCCCTCTTCAGCATCAGCGTGCCACGCCCTGTACCTAATAGAGCTAATTCGTTTCTAATCCGTTTTCTATATTCATTTTTTGTCCTTTTGGTCGGCAGTCGACGTGTCAGTAAACACTTCCCTCGCTTCATTGCCTTTGAGAGGTCCAAAATCATGTCAAAAGAGAACGATTTAGGAATTCATGAAGGCTGCTTTACAAAGATTTCCAACCCTTAATTTCCGAGAAATAATGAGCACCACACCACTGCAAGAGACATAGAACATAATGACCCCCGCCTTATTGTGGTGCAGTTTGTATTAATATCTGTGTGTCTTTGACAGCTGAGGTTCTCTGGCCTTGATTTTTTTTTAAACAAATATTTATTAAACACAACTCCACTGTCAGTGTGGGGTTTCAACCGGACGGTTTACTTTTTTGAAGAGCAGTAATAGAACACTATTTCCACTAGAAAGAATAAGCTGCACAGATTTACATATATTTCTAGGCTGCATGATTGTATGAAAATCTGTGCCTTTTGCAAAGAGATGGGTCTCGCGTCTTAGGGGCTATCTACTCAAATCGTCATTACCGCAGCGACACGACAGAGGCTGGGACGGCATAACAAAACGCTTCGTGGGGTGATGATTTTACGGGACTGGAGGGGGAGGTGGGTTAGGGAAGGGGAGCGGGGAGGGAGAGGAGGAGTAGGGAAGTGGAAGATTGCAGACAGAGAATGTAAAAACGTTAACCGTTTAGGGCTTGACGTCTTTGGTCCACCACGAAGGTGATTTCAAAGACGGGGCACTGAAAAGGGCCTGAACACATTTTAAAATGTATTTATTTATTTATTTATTTATTTATTGTTTTTTTGCTTCTCTGTCAAGTTTTTATCTCCGGATATTGAATACATAAAAAATGTTACTGATTCACTGATCACTGAAAACGCGGCTTTTGAACGGCTGTAATTTGTATGTGTTGACATTATAATAATAGTAATGTGGAGTGGTGTTGGTATAGTGTCGTGACGATATATTAAACAGCTCCCACATGTGGAAATTGCGACCCTAAGGCTCTAAAACAGCATCCTATCAACCCTTTCCCTTCCACAGGACGCTTTTTTAATACTCTCTTTTGATTCCACCACCAAAAAGGCCACACCGTCTCAGGAACGGGGATGCAAATTGGTCTCAGCTAGAGACATAGATCCTCATGAGCCCCCACAGCCGCGGGGGCTCATGGGGATCTATGCTTCGTGCAGTAGCATGTTGGCAGTGAAGGGGTTAAGAATTTGGTTGGTGTTTAGATCGTCCTTCCTGTGTGGAGGATTTACAAAGCCTGATTGTGGTCTGACAGACAGGGCCTGGGTTGCTAGACCACACGCATTTAGACCCGTACTTTGACAAGTTACTGTCCGCTCGGCTTCCGGCCGGCCCTTTTCAACACCTTTCATTTACAGCACACAGCAGGGGGGAAAAAATCATGTAAAGTTGTATTTCTAACTTTTCAGTCTCTGTATACAAGGAATATCCAACATACACTTCGAAAACACACACTTCGAAAGGACAAGTACAACACAGCTTACCATTCAGCCCTGACGGCGGCCCTACAGCAAGAGTTGGGTCGACCATGATAATTCAAGGGCAGTGCCAGATTAGCTTGGCGCCTGTCGGCGCCAAGCTAATCTGACACTGCCCTTGAATTATCATGGTCGATCCATCTCCTGACGCCTTCAAAATTTGGGAAAAACGGCCGTCAGGCTGAATGAGTTAAATTTTTGTGACTTGGCATACAGACAGCAGTGGACTACATGTCCTTTTTCCTTTGTGATGAAGGCATGCTGGCACGAGTAAAACGGTACCGGGTGTACAGGTTAAGAGATAGGTTAACCCTTTAAATCCTGATAACCCTAACATGAGATAAATTTGACCATGATAGTTCAAGGGGGGTGCCAGAACAGCTAGGCGCCTGCCGGCGCCAAGCTGTCAGGGCTCCATCCTTGAACTATCATGGTCAAATTTATCTCCTAAGCTGTAATGTAGCTTTCATGGGACAACTCCAAAAGCTGAAGGAAAAAAATAAATATCCTCAGGATTAAAATGGGTAAATACATATTTAAAGGAAAATTTTATAAATTGTGTTGTACGTGTCCTTTCAATCTTTGTTGTGCATTTCTTTACACGCTTAACCCATTCAGCCCTGACGCACTATAGCAGGAGATGGGTCGACCATGATAATTCAAGGGTAGCGCCAGATTAGCTTGGCACCTGTCGTCGTCATGCTAATCTGGCACTACCCTTGATTTATCATGATCGATCTATCTCCAACAACAGGTGCATAGTCGTTAGATGACGCCTCCAAAATCTGGGAAATACCTGCACCGGGCTGAATGACCGTTATTGGTCTGTATTCTGTATGTTAGTTATATATTGTCAAATACTGCCACAATTTCCGTTTACAGTCTTGTTTGTTTGTGGTTTGTTTGTTTGTTTGTTTGTTTGTTTGTTTGTTTGTTTGTTTGCTTGTTTGTTTGTTTGTTTCAAAAGGGTTTTCTTTCATCATATTACAGACCGTGCAGAGGTGTGATACCATAATTATATGTTACAGTCAATCCAAGAAATTCATGAATTTCCTCAACTGTTTCCTAAAAAATTCTCTGTGACCCTCAGTCATTTCACGAAATGACTTAAGAAGTCCAGGCATTCATGATTTTATATTCGTAAACTAATCTAGACAAGCGGACAGGTGTTTTTAATTCGATTTACATATTATTTTTGAAAAATCTGTGGCGCACCTCTTTAACTGAAAACATATACTTGCCTCAGTAACCCCTACATGAATTGAGAACATCAAATACTTTAGTCTGCAAAAGACTCAGATTCTCATGAGCCCCTGCGGCTGCAGGGACTCATGAGAATCTATGCCTTTTGCTGACCGTGATTGGCATCAGAATTTCCTTAAAATGAGGGAGCTTGTAGCGGATTAAACGGAGGACTGTACAAGCAAGTGCAGGCACTGTCCATCCATACAAAAAGTAAGCAAGAGGCACACGAGGCAAAGATTCTCATGAGCTCCTGCAGCTGCAAGGGGTTTCATGAGAATCTATGGCGTTTGCTGACTGTGATGGACTCCATACTGATCTCAAATGGAGGGAGTTTATCTGGGACGGTGCAAGCAATTTTCGGGTCTGCCCCTCAAACAACCTTACGCAAGCACAAAAATTATCTCGCTCAGTTTGACATTCTTCCATTATGTGCATGCGGTATGGCTGTCGGTACCCAGTGCGCATTGTTCATCGGGCCGACTTCGGCCGTCGTTGGCCCGCGCACAGCTGTGCGCGAGCCAACGGCGGCCAACGTTGGCCCTGATGACATTTTGCGCATTGCGTATGCCGATTTCCTATTGCCTCTATTCATCGGTTTGCGCGCCTCACTGAATAGGATATTTTATTCGTATCATCAACTGCAAACATTTCTGTGTTATTGAAACCCTCAGCTGAACGCGAGGTGTGAACTCATGCGACACGTGCTGCATCCGGATATGCGGCATAAGGCCACGTATCCGAATGTAACGCGTCTCGAAAGGGTTAAAGTGTGAGGCGGAAGGTTGTCAGTTGGGTGAAATTAAAGCAAAAGATGAGAAAGACATAGAAGATCCAATCCAGACCAAAAAGGTGACTCCTTCAGTTGCCACATTCCTTCTGCTAATGAAGATAAGTAGCGGCTAATCTCTCTGTTTGTTTGTTTGTCTATTTTGACAAAGGGTATTTACCCGAAATATTAATAAATTGTGTTGTACCCGTCTTTTCTAAGCGTGTTTCTTTCTCCGTTGGGTACTTCTATAGATGATCCAGCATGTTGTTTGTCTCCCTTGATTCTCTGCGCTGATTGGCGCAGTAAATAGAGGGAGACAACCGGTGTAAAGATCCCACCATGTAGAGCAGTTATTACACTCGCTCAATTCTCATGAAGTACAGTTCAATAACACAAAACAGGTTAATAATATCAATAGTTTCTAATATCTCCTTTGTTAAAAGAAATCTGCCGATAACGAATTAACTTTTGCTTAACTCATTCTACCCCAGACACGCCACAGGAAGATAAGGATCGACCATGATAGTTCAAGGGTGATGACAGAATAGCTTGGCGCCTACGGGCGCCAAGCTATTCTGCCATCACCCTTAAAGTATCATGGTCGATCTGTGTCCTGCACTGCTATGCAGTCTTCAGAGGACAACTGCAAAATTTAAGAATTTCGGTGATGGGGTAGAATGAGTTAAGTTTAAATGTCGTGAAACCTTTCTGCTGTCCTGTTAGGACATCTTTCTAATTCCACCGAATGTTTTTTTCTTTCTTGCCGTCATCGTGTTCAACTAAGCGCAACTTTTGTTACTGGCACTTACGATTAGTAAACTGCTGACCGTTTTGTTTTGTTATGTTTATTGTTTATTATTTTTACCCTTGAATTATCATGGTCGATCCATCTCCTGCAACAGGTGCATAGTAGTTAGATGACGCCTCCAAAATTTGGGAAATACGTGCGTCGGGTTGAATGTGTGTGTGTGTGTGTGTGTGTGTGTGTGCGTGCGTGCGTGCGTGCGTGCGTGCGTGCGTGCGTGCGTGTGCGTGCGTATAGTTTTATGTATAGTTTTTTTTTTTAGTTATCAGTTTATGTTACTGTGATACCCTTCCATGACTACATGTAATTATTTTAGTTTATTCTTAGCCTATTGTTTATTTTGTGTATTAGTGAGTTTCTGGTGTTTGTTTGTATGTATTTGGAAAGGTATGGGGGGGGGGGGGAAGGGTGTTGCGCCGGATGACGTGAACATGTAACTTAATTACTTTTATTCTTGTTTCTTTGTGTATGTTACTGTTGCGCCAAAATTTCGCCTCGGGGATAATAAAGTATTATTGTATTGTATTGTATTGTATTGTATTGTATTGTATTGTATTGTATTGTATTGTATTGTAATAATAATTGTAGTTAATACATTTAAATACTTTGGAGCCATTGTGACAGATGAGGGATCAAAACCAGAAATACTGTCCAGGATTGCGCAGACAACAACAGCACTGACAAGATTGAAGACCATATGGAAGGACAGAAATATCACGCTCTGCTCCAAGATCAGACTGATGCGCTCCTTAGTCATCTCAGTGTTCTTGTATGCCTGCGAGTCATGGATCCCCACAGCAGACCTTGAAAGGAGGATACAAGCCACTGAAATGAGATGTTTTCGAAGGCTGCTTGGCATTTTATACAGAAATCACATCACGAACGAAGAAGTGGGAAGCAGAATCAGGCAAGCCATCGGGCCCTATGAAGACCTATTAGCCATTATGAAAAAACGCAAACTGAAGTGGTATGGGCATGTCACGCGTTCAGCAGGGCTTGCCAAAACAATCCTGCAAGGCACTGTGCAAGGAGGACTCGGCGAAGGAAAGGAAGACAGAGGAAAAAATGGGAGGACAATATCTCAGAGTGGACAGGACTGAGGCTGGGCGATACGCTAAGAATGGCAGAGAACAGAGAGGATGGAGGGAGCTGGTTGCCAAGTCATCAGTGGTGCCCCAACGGTCGGCAAGACTACGGGATATAGATAGAGAGATAGATAAATTGTATTGTATTGTATTGTATTGTTATTTTTTTCCACAAAAAAAAAACTCTTTCAGAGAAAGTGACAACGGCGAGTGGCGGTCTAAGTGTTTGCAGGTCACAGTTAACCCATTCAGCCCTGACGTACTACAGCAGGACATGGGTCGACCATGATAATTCAAGGGTAGTGCCAGATTAGCTTGGCGCCTGTCGGCGCCAAGCTAATCTGGCACTACCCTTGAATTATCATGGTCGATCCATCTCCTGCAACAGGTGCATAGTCGTTAGATGACGCCTCCAACATTTGGGAAATAAGTGCGTCGGGCTGAATGAGTTAACATTGATTGTTGCGAAGCGTCTCGCCAGATATTAACAACTGCGTTGGAGGCGGCCGCAGATTTTTTTCGTGGAAATCAGTGTAAATTCACAGTCAAAGAACCCCAGTCGACGTCAAAGGAAACATGAATTCAAAGTGGTTTCAACAAGAGGCATAGATCTTCATGAACCCCGGCAACTGCCGGGGCTCGTGATGATCTATGCCTCTTGTTGCTGCAAGGTGGTGTTCAATTTTTGTCGACAACGAATAAAAGAAGAAAAAAAAGCGTTTTGAATTATCTCCTCTTGAATGCTCCAACTCAACTTTATAGGCCTCTTTCAACAACGAAAAAGTGTTTTCGTGAAGATTAGTTGTTTGAGAGAGATCTCAAAGAGCCTACCCCTGCGGAAAATAGGAAATTCATTTGCAAAAGACCTGCTAGCTGCCTGTCAAAAGGCTAAATGATTTTCTCCTTCGCGACTCCGGAGGGAGCCACCCACATCCTTTTTTCCTTCCCAAGGCCAAACGGTTCACATTTTCACTCATTTAGGCCTAGCATTTCAACCCTTTGGTTGTAGGTGTAGATTTCTGTCGAGGGAATTCTTGCAGAAATCAGCCCTTTGGTTGCCTATGGGCTCCAAGCTATTCTGGCACCACCCTTGAACTATCATTCTCGATCCATGTCTTGGTGTGCTGTGTCCGGGCTGAATGAGTTTAGCGTCAGACCAGAAGAGAGCGAATGGAACAGCCGGGTTGTGGGTTCGAGTCCCCGTCCCGGCCCCAGTAGCTGGACTCTCAACCCAGGGAAAAAGGCGAGCTTGTTCAATATCATGTTCTTTGAAGGTCCTGGCAAGTCAAATGGACAACTTCAGTACACCTGAATTGGTCAGTGTTCTGGTCGTAAACCACATGCAATATTATATGTCCTTGTCCCTCCATAATCCGCCAGTTAGAGCCGCCCATTATCACTTCGGCGCCGTGGAGTTAAACCCCGAACGAACTAACCAACACACCTGCCGGTTCAGCCATCTACCGTGACCTTGGGCAGACAAGGTTATGTGGTAGTGAATGTGTGGTGGTATCAGAGCTCCTATATTTAACGTTCGGCAAGGAATGGGTTAAACAAACACAAATGTACCTCAGCCGATCCGTCTTCCGCAATTGTGGTCAGTGACATGATCTAGCTTAAATCCCGCGACAGCCATTAAGCAAAGTGCTGGTCTACTTGCTTAGTGGTTTGCGCAGGACTATGTTTAGTCGTGCGACTGAGCTCTGGTCCACCTTTTTAATACTGCGAAGCCTGGCGAACTTCCACTGTAAGTCACAATTTGAGGTTTTAAATAAGTTAACTCGTTGTGGCCGAGGTACAAAATACCCACATTGTGGAGTTATCTTCTGAGGACTGCATTACAATTCAGGAGACAGATCGACCATGATAGTTCAAGGGTGGTGGCAGAATAGCTTGGCGCCTATAGGCGCCAAGCTATTCTGCCACCACCTTTGAACTATCATGGTCGAGCCATATCTTGCTGTGGTGTGTCGCGAGCAGAATGAGTTAAGCCACTAAGTACAAGTCGCGAGTGTCGGATCGACCCTCACATCTTTAAAGTACTGTATAATTTAAGTATAAGTAACGTGGGTGGTGCGATCTTTTAGTCACTGTAGTTCATGGCTAGTGCCAAGTAAGCTCGAATTTAACCTTTGAGCGAGACACAAAATACTTGACGTTCACTTCGAGTCTGTCGTGTATGCTAACAACGACCGCACACGAAACGAAAAGTTCTTTTTCTCTCTCTGTGGCCACCCTGTCAGCCGTTTTCTGACTGATTTGCTCCGCAGAAAGGCCCGTGACAGACTGTCACTGCACTCGCCGATGTAAACCGGATGAACGCCTTGGTCAAATGATGTACCAGCAATAGGCATACATTTTCATGCGCCCCTGTGCCTGTAGGGGCGCATGAGAATCTATTCCTATTGCAGATGGAATGTTCCGGCTTATGGACTCTTTACGCTTTTATGTACACTTTTACTGTTACATTGACGGCGGCATAATAGGAGCGGGGAAATGGAGAGGGGGGGGGGGGGGGGGGGCGTTGAGAAAGAAGGGTGGGGGTGGGGGGGGGGGGTTGGAGGTAGCTATGTAGGGGTAGGAAGGGAGGGGTTGTGAGGGATGGGGGCACCGGAAAAAGAGTCAGTGCTCACAAAGGAAGGTAAAAAAGGTAAAACACACGCACGCATGCACGCACGCACCGGCGTACGTACGAACACACGCACACACAGTCATACAAGCTCTCGCAAAATAGTGGAAACGGGCCGGATATGAAAAATAAAAAAAATGTGACCCGGATAGCAGGTCTACTGATTCATAAACAACATCAATAATAATAATAATAATAATAATAATAATAAATAATAATAATAATAATAATAATAATAATAATAATAATAATAATAATAATAATAATAATAATAATAATAAATTTAAAACAAAAATCTATTTTTTTAAAACAGATAAATGCATACAAAATTAAGAAAACCAGACGGATAGGCCTACTGACTACTACTCGCTACTGTATCAACAGCGTTTCTAAGCGAGATTCTTTCTTTGTTACGATTACTTTGCATTTTTACTGTGACATGCTTGACAGTCAAGATTTGGGTCCTGATTTCGTGTTATTATCGTACAGGTCGCATAAATCAGATGGATTGAAGCCGCGCTGAGCTGGCTGACCACTGTTAAGCTATCATCGTCGATCGGCTCTTGTAAGTCTTAAAGTCGAAGTACTGAGATGCACTGTGATTTTAAATCCATGAAAATCCTTTCGGAATGACTTCTTTACGTCGCAGTGTCCCAGCCCTTCACTAGACACAATGCCTACCCTGTCCAAGCTTCAGGAATGATTTATTTACGTTCCCTAGGGTCCCAGCCCTTCACTAGACACAATGCGCACCCTGCCCAAGCTTCAGGAATGACTTCTTTACGTTCCCTAGGGTCCCAGCCCTTCACTAGACACAATGCCCACCCTGCCCAAGCTTCAAGAATGACTTCTTTACGTTCCCTAGGGTCCCAGCCCTTCACTAGACACAATGCCTACCCTGCCCAAGCTTCAGGAATGACTTCTTTACGTTCGCTAGGGTCCCAGCCCTTCACTAGACACAATGCCCATCCTGCCCAAGCTTCAGGAATGACTTCTTTACGTTCCCTAGGGTCCCAGCCCTTCACTAGACACAATGCCTACCCTGCCCAAGCTTCAGGAATGACTTCTTTACGTCGCAGTGTCCCAGCCCTTCACTAGACACAATGCCCACCCTACCCAAGCTTCAGGAATGACTTCTTTACGTTCCCTAGGGTCCCAGCCCTTCACTAGACACAATGCCCACCCTGCCCAAGCTTCAGGAATGACTTCTTTACGTCGCATCGTGTCCCAGCCCTTCACTAGACACAATGCCCACCCTGCCCAAGCTTCAGGAATGACTTCTTTACGTTCCCTAGGGTCCCAGCCCTTCACTAGACACAATGCCCACCCTGCCTAAGCTTCAGGAATGACTTCTTTACGTTCCCTAGGGTCCCAGCCCTTCACTAGACACAATGCCTACCCTGCCCCAAACTTCAGGAATGACTTCTTTACGTTCCCTAGGGTCCCAGCCCTTCACTAGACACAATGCATACCCTGCCCAAGCTTCAAGAATGACTTCTTTACGTTCCCTAGGGTCCCAGCCCTTCACTAGACACAATGCCCACCCTGCCCAAGCTTCAGGAATGACTTCTTTACGTTCCCTAGGGTCCCAGCCCTTCACTAGACACAATGCCCACCCTGCCCAAGCTTCAGGAATGACTTCTTTACGTTCCCTAGGGTCCCAGCCCTTCACTAGACACAATGCCCACCCTGCCCAAGCTTCAGGAATGACTTCTTTACGTTCCCTAGGGTCCCAGCCCTTCACTAGACACAATGATACCCTGCCCAAGCTTCAGGAATGACTTCTTTACGTTCCCTAGGGTCCCAGCCCTTCACTAGACACAATGCCCACCCTGCCCAAGCTTCCAGAATGACTTCTTTACGTTCCCTAGGGTCCCAGCCCTTCACTAGACACAATGCCTACCCTGCCCAAGCTTCAGGAATGACTTCTTTACGTTCCCTAGGGTCCCAGCCCTTCACTAGACACAATGCCTACCCTGCCCAAGCTTCAGGAATGACTTCTTTACGTTCCCTAGGGTCCCAGCCCTTCACTAGACACAATGCCCACCTTGCCAAAGCTTCAGGAATGACTTCTTTACGTCGCATAGTGTCCCAGCCCTTCACTAGACACAATGCCCACCCTGCCCAAGCTTCAGGAATGACTTCTTTACGTTCCCTAGGGTCCCAGCCCTTCACTAGACACAATGCCCACCCTGCCTAAGCTTCAGGAATGACTTCTTTACGTTCCCTAGGGTCCCAGCCCTTCACTAGACACAATGCCTACCCTGCCCAAACTTCAGGAATGACTTCTTTACGTTCCCTAGGGTCCCAGCCCTTCACTAGACACAATGCCCACCCTGCCCAAGCTTCAGGAATGACTTCTTTACGTTCCCTAGGGTCCCAGCCCTTCACTAGACACAATGCCTACCCTGCCCAAGCTTCAGGAATGACTTCTTTACGTTCCCTAGGGTCCCAGCCCTTCACTAGACACAATGCCCACCCTGCCCAAACTTCAGGAATGACTTCCTTACGTTCCCTAGGGTCCCAGCCCTTCACTAGACACAATGCCCACCCTGCCCAAGCTTCAGGAATGACTTCTTTACGTTCCCTAGGGTCCTAGCCCTTCACTAGACACAATGCCCACCCTGCCCAAGCTTCAGGAATGACTTCGTTACGTTCCCTAGGGTCCCAGCCCTTCACTAGACACAATGCCTACCCTGCCCAAGCTTCAGGACTGACTTCTTTACGTTCCCTAGGGTCCCAGCCCTTCACTAGACACAATGCCCACCCTGCCTAAGCTTCAGGAATGACTTCTTTACGTTCCCTAGGGTCCCAGCCCTTCACTAGACACAATGCCTACCCTGCCCAAACTTCAGGAATGACTTCTTTACGTTCCCTAGGGTCCCAGCCCTTCACTAGACAATGCCCACCCTGCCCAAGCTTCAGGAATGACTTCTTTACGTTCCCTAGGGTCCCAGCCCTTCACTATACACAATGCCTACCCTGCCCAAGCTTCAGGAATGACTTCTTTACGTTTCCTAGGGTCCCAGCCCTTCACTAGACACAATGCCCACCCTGCCCAAGCTTCAGGAATGACTTCCTTACATTCCCTAGGGTCCCAGCCCTTCACTAGACACAATGCCCACCCTGCCCAAGCTTCAGGAATGACTTCTTTACGTTCCCTATGGCCCCAGCCCTTCACTAGACACAATGCCCACCCTGCCCAAGCTTCAGGAATGACTTCTTTACGTTCCCTAGGGTCCCAGCCCTTCACTAGACACAATGCCTACCCTGCCCAAGCTTCAGGAATGACTTCTTTACGTTCCCTAGGGTCCCAGCCCTTCACTAGACACAATGCCCACCCTGCCCAAGCTTCAGGAATGACTTCTTTACGTTCCCTAGGGTCCCAGCCCTTCACCAGACACAATGCCTACCCTGCCCAAGCTTCAGGAATGACTTCTTTACGTTCCCTAGGGTCCCAGCCCTTCACTAGACACAATGCCCACCCTGCCCAAGCTTCCAGAATGACTTCTTTACGTTCCCTAGGGTCCCAGCCCTTCACTAGACACAATGCCCACCCTGCCCAAGCTTCAGGAATGACTTCTTTACGTTGCCTAGGGTCCCAGCCCTTCACTAGACACAATGCCTACCCTGCCCAAGCTTCAGGAATGACGTCTTTACGTTCCCTAGGGTCCCAGCCCTTCACTAGACACAATGCCTACCCTGCCCAAGCTCTTTACGTTCCCTAGGGTCCCAGCCCTTCACTAGACACAATGCCTACCCTGCCCAAGCTTCAGGAATGACTTCTTTACGTTCCCTAGGGTCCCAGCCCTTCACTAGACACAATGCCTACCCTGCCCAAGCTTCAGGAATGACTTTTTTACGTTCCCTAGGGTCCCAGCCCTTCACTAGACACAATGCCCACCCTGCCCAAGCTTCCGGAATGACTTCTTTACGTTCCCTAGGGTCCCAGCCCTTCACTAGACACAATGCCTACCCTGCCCAAGCTTCCGGAATGACTTCTTTACGTTCCCTAGGGTCCCCGCCCTTCACTAGACACAATGCCTACCCTGCCCAAGCTTCAGGAATGACTTCTTTACGTTCCCTAGGGTCCCAGCCCTTCACTAGACACAATGCCCACCCTGCCCAAGCTTCAAGAATGACTTCTTTACGTCGCAGTGTCCCAGCCCTTCACTAGACACAATGCCCACCCTGCCCAAGCTTCAGGAATGACTTCTTTACGTCGCAGTGTCCCAGCCCTTCACTAGACACAATGCCTACCCTGCCCAAGCTTCAGGAATGACTTCTTTACGTTCCCTAGGGTCCAGCCCTTCACTAGACACAATGCCTACCCCGCCCAAGCTCTTTACGTTCTCTAGGGTCCCAGCCCTTCACTAGACACAATGCCTACCCTGCCCAAGCTTCAGGAATGACTTCTTTACGTTCCCTAGGGTCCCAGCCCTTCACTAGACACAATGCCCACCCTGCCCAAGTTTCAGGAATGACTTCTTTACGTTCCCTAGGGTCCCAGCCCTTCACTAGACACAATGCCCACCCTGCCCAAGCTTCAGGAATGACTTCTTTACGTTCCCTACGGTCCCAGCCCTTCACTAGACACAATGCCTACCCTGCCCAAGCTTCAGGAATGACTTCTTTACGTTCCCTAGGGTCCCAGTCCTTCACTAGACACAATGTCTACCCTGCCCAAGCTTCAGGAATGACTTCTTTACGTTCCCTAGGGTCCCCGCCCTTCACTAGACACAATGCCTACCCTGCCCAAGCTTCAGGAATGACTTCTTTACGTTCCCTAGGGTCCCAGCCCTTCACTAGACACAATGCCTACCCTGCCCAAGCTTCAGGAATGACTTCTTTACGTTCCCTAGGGTCCCCGCCCTTCACTAGACACAATGCCCACCCTGCCCAAGCTTCAGGAATGACTTCTTTACGTTCCCTAGGGTCCCAGCCCTTCACTAGACACAATGCCTACCTGGCCAAGCTTCAAGAATGACTTCTTTACGTCGCAGTGTCCCAGCCCTTCACTAGACACAATGCCCACCCTGCCCAAGCTTCAGGAATGACTTCTTTACGTTCCCTAGGGTCCCAGCCCTTCACTAGACACAATGCCTACCCTGCCCAAGCTTCACGAATGACTTCTTTACGTCGCAGTGTCCCAGCCCTTCACTAGACACAATGCCTACCCTGCCCAAGCTTCAGGAATGACTTCTTTACCTTCCCTAGGGTCCCAGCCCTTCACTAGACACAATGCCCACCCTGTCCAAGCTTCAAGAATGACTTCTTTACGTTCCCTAGGGTCCCAGCCCTTCATTAGACACAATGCCCACCCTGCCCAAGCTTCAGGAATGACCTCTTTACGTTCCCTAGGGTCCCAGCCCTTCACCAGACACAATACCTACCTTGCCCAAGCTCTCCTTACATTCATTATTATAATTTTAAGTACGAAATGATGCAATTGTATTTTCAAAATCCGTGTATGTTTGTAACCCTGCAAACACTCTCTTAGTTCTAATGATACAGACAAGAGACTGAGACAATCTTCACTTGTCACTGAAAACTCAAAATACGAATTCATACTTAGTACTTTAAACGATAACAAACGTTAGTATAGCTTGGGCAGAGTATAGGCATTGAGTCTAGTGAAGGGCTGGGACATCAGGGAACGTGAATAAGTCATTCCTGAAGCCATTTTCATGGATTTTGAAATCACAGTACATCGTGTCAGTACTTACACTTTAAGTTGCTTTTCCCATTAAGCCCTTCGTTGCTGGAAAAAATACGAAACAATACTCATCTGCTAGAGGCAATGAACCTCATGAACCCCCGCAGATATGCGGGGGTTCATGAGGTTCATTGCCTCTTGCTGACTTTAAGTTGCTTTTCCCATTAAGCCCTTCGTTGCTGGAAAAAATACGAAACAATACTCATCTGCTAGAGGCAATGAACCTCATGAACCCCCGCAGATATGCGGGGGTTCATGAGGTTCATTGCCTCTTGCTGACTTTAAGTTGCTTTTCCCATTAAGCCCTTCGTTGCTGGAAAAAATACGAAACAATACTCATCTGCTGGAGGCAATGAACCTCATGAACCCCCGCAGATATGCGGGGGTTCATGAGGTTCATTGCCTCTTGCATGACTTTAAGTTGCTTTTCCCATTAAGCCCTTCGTTGCTGGAAAAAATACGAAACAATACTCATCTGCTAGAGGCAATGAACCTCATGAACCCCCGCAGATATGCGGGGGTTCATGAGGTTCATTGCCTCTTGCTGACTCTACTCATATCAGTGTCACTTTCCGCGAACAGACTTTGGCTGATGGGATCATTCGGCCGGTTGAATTCTGCTTTCAAAGACGTTTAAGTTTGCATCCATTGGCAGAGAAAGGGGTTAGAAGGCAGAAACTCAGTCCGCCTGTGGGTGAAGTCAGATAGTTGGTGTCTGCCAAAACTGATTCAGCAAAGGCATGGGAGTGATCATCGTAGCGTTTTTTTTTTTTCTTCTTGCGGACCACTTCCGTAATAAGGTGTGCGAAATCCCACTTCAGTAGGTGCTCGATGATGACGCAACAATTACCTCATATCTGTGGGTATCAGGGGGGGGGGGGGGGGGAGGGGGGTACGTTACATCCGTAAAGCTAACCTGCGATACAGCCTGACAACCGGCATCCAATATCATTGCTGCATAAAAAGTATTCAGTCTGACAGCGAACTCTTGCTGAGAATAGTAGCTACACCGGGTATGTTGGTCTAAGGGGAGCAGCAAGCCCTTATATGCTAAGATCTTTGTGGTTGCGTCCCTTGTAAAATAAATGTGTTGGGGGTAAAACCACTCAGTCTGATACTTGCACGAGAAATTTGGTAAAAACGGAGCCACCAAATCTGTAATTCATTTAGATAAATTTAAAAAAATAATATATTTTTTTAAATGTCGGAGAGAAAAAAAAAGTGTTGAACTAAAAGAGTTGAATTGCAGCCAAGGGACGTTATGAGTTGATGGTGCTGATAGGTACTGTCAAGCAGTTAGTTCCCTTATCTAAAACTTGGGGGGGGCAACTGCGGTCAACTGTTTATATTTTCATTAGGTTACTTTGCTTGTTTTTCAAATATGGTGAGTTACGCACGACTGCTTTAACTCACGCAAGACCGCGCCCCGCATCACTAGCTGCGAAAGTGTCGTATAGCGTTGTCGTCGACAACGCCGCCTATGACGAAACTTTCGCAGCCGCTATTGGTGCGCCGGTGGCGCCTTGAATGACCCGTGGAAATACTCCACAGAATAATCATTATTGAATTTCAAATATGGCGAGTTATGCCGGCACGTCTGTTTTACCTCATTCAAAGCCGCGCCCTGCATCATTCGCTGAGAACGTGTGGTATAGCGTTGCTGCCCGCGGCAACGCAGCGGCGTACGACAATTCCGCAATTTTTATGATGCGGGGCGCCCGTGAACCCTTTTAGCGCCGACACCCTACAGCAGGAGATTGACTGACCATGATAATTCAAGGGTAGTGCCATATTAGCTTGGCGCCTGAAGGCGCCAAGCTAATCTGGCACTACCCTTGAATTATCATGGTTAATCCACCTCCTGCAAGTGGTACTTTGTTAAGTAACACTTACAAAACTCGGGAAATGTGCCCAGGGCGCTAAAAGTCTGTTGTTTTTTTTTCAAACAATGGACCCGTGGACTGCTTCACAGGCTAATCAGTGGCGCAGTGATGTGCAAACACCCACTGTTAGGCCTACACACTAAACAACTGAAGTACATGTACATACAGTCACTGAGACTTAACCCATTCGGCGCCAGCCGACGCAGACTGTCTTTCTGCAATCTTCGTTCATTCAACACCAGAAAATCCTCGATGTCCCAGGAACACGGACACGCAGTGGTAGTGTCAGCAAGAGGCATAGATCCTCATGAGCCCTCGCAGTCGCGGGGGCTCATGAGGATCTATGCCTCTTGCAGTTGGGTGGTGTTCAACTTTTCTCGGCACTGAGCGTGTTAAAACACAAATAAATCAGACCTTCTTTTCCTTTATGTTTTTTATTTGAAGTCCACAACACACGAAATTGGAAGCTAATGAAATGAGGCGGCGCGAATATCTACTATCTACTCGCCGCGGGAAATTCGATGGAAGTTGTCGAGGTATGTTTAAAAATGTGTGCTGGTCCGGCTGTGATTTTAGACCTTACGGCTCCATGCCGTAAGGTCGAAACTCACAAACTATCACACGGATGCTGGCGTGGCTTCTCCTGAAGTTGTCAACAGCAGAGGTTAGTGTTTTCATGCTGAAAAAAAACCAAAAACGTAGTCATAACTTCTTCTTTTGTGTACAGGATAATAAGACAGCTGGAGTAAAGGAGAAAAGAATAACAAATAATTAATAACAGCAGCGTAACGCTACGGTTAACTCCATGAATGCAGCAAAAACATTAACCCATTCTCCCCTGACGCACTACAGCAGGAGATGGTTTGACCATGATAATTCAAGGGTAGTGCCAGATTAGCTTGGCGCCGACAGGCGCCAAGCTAATCTGGCACTACCCTTGAATTATCATGGTCGATCCATCTCCTGCAACAGGTGCATAGTCGTTAGAAGACGCCTCCAAAACTTGGGAAATACGTGCGTCGGGTTGAATGAGTTAACACCGTCCAACTGCAAGAGACATAGATCCTCATGAGCCCCCACAGTGATGGGGGCTCATGAGGATCTATTCCTCTTGCTGACACCACTGTGTATTCAAGTTCCTGGGACTCTTCGGCGTTGAATTTACAAGATGTCGGAAACCTCATCTGCGTCCACTTGCAATGCAGTTCTTTAACTTCGGTTAACCATTTCAGTGCCGAGAGAATCTGAACACCACCCAACTGCAAGAGGTATAGATCCTCATGAGGCCCCCGAGGTTGCGGGAGGGGGGGGCTCATGAGGATCTATGCCTCTTGCTGATACCACTTTGAATCCATACTCTGACAGCTTGGGCCTTTTGGTGTTGAATGAACAAAGAGTGCTGAAACATGGTCTGTGTCGGATGGCACTGCACGGGTTAACTCATTCGCGGCATAAGCCGCGCATCTGGATGCGGCTGGCCGCGAATGAGTTAAAGTTCGGTCTTGCTCGTGCCGAGGTTGTTTTGGTTGTATCACTAATTCAGTTATCGTATCGGTAACTATTAGCTTTCATTTCATTCTTCTTTACGATAGACTGATCATGAATGCCCAAGGGCAGTGCCATTGGCCTTGATGTCCAGGCTAAGGGGAGAGCCAGAGAGGCTTGGTGCCTAAAAAGCCTCTCTGGTTGTACCTTTAGGCTGTACATCAAGGGCAATGCATTTCAAGATTACACGCAAGGATGAAATCTAAGGTTCCCATGTGTTGTACCAACTCAGTGATACAATGGAGGCAAAATACAGTTACCATTACCCCCCTCCCCCCTCCTCCCCCCCCCCCACCCCCCTCCCTTTCCCCCCTCCCTTTTTGTTTCTTATAAAAAATATATACCCATTAAAAAATCAACCACATTTTGACGCAATCTTCCTATACATACGTGCTATGACAGCCCGGAAAGAGAAGACCAAGCATTGTGGGTTGTTATCGAACTCTAGCACCGTGCCGGAGGTCAAGGTTGTGGGGTTGGAGTTCGCGACCTTCGATCTCATCACGCTGAGACCTTCTGCTGCCCGTGACTCCTGAAAAGTTCATCGGTACGTTAGCATTTCCCATGATCCAACAAACCATGAAAACAGCAACGACAACAACTTAATCCTGGGACTTGGAGAGTGGGGCGGGAGTTAATGGATTGATGGAAGAGAGAGATGAGTATGTAGGTGAAAGGAGGGGGGCGGGTGCAGACGGTGGATGGGAATTCCGTTGTGGTAGCACACTTTAACACATTCAGTACCGACACTCTTTGGCAAAAGATGTATCGACCATGCTAGTTCAAGAGTGGTGCCGGAATAGCTTGGCGCCTTCAGGCGCCAAACTATTCTGGCACCACCCTTGAACTAGCATAGTCGCTCTTTCTTCGAAATAACTTTCTAGTCGTTCAAAGGACAATCCTCATCTTTGGGAATTTCGGACCTTAGTGTAGAATGCTTTAACGAAAGTTCGGCTTCTTCACAGTGACATTGCTGCATTCGGATACCTAGCGGCTTTATGCCGTGTTATCTGGATGTGGCACGAATGAGATAACACTCTGAATCCTACAATTAATATTCCGCAAATTTAGGAGTTACGTAAACGAGACCAACAAGAGTCATAGATCCTCATGAGTCCCCGCATCTGCGGGGATACATGAGGATCTATGTCTCTTGCGGTTTGCTGATGTCCGCCAGGTCCCGAGGGTCAGTGGGCGGGGAGCGAGGAGAGTACATACCAAACACTTTTCCTGTGTGAAACAGTGAAGAATTCATCACGTGCTCACGTGTGTGTGCGTGCGTGCGCGCGCGCGCGCGCGCGTGTGTGTGTGTGTGTGTGTGTGTGTGTGTGTGTGTGTGTGTGTGTGTGTGTGTGTGTGTGTGTGTTGTTCTTATTTTTCTTTTTGTATCAGCACTTAGAGTTAGTTTTAGAATAAGCGCTCAACAAATCTTCGTTATTATTATTATTATTAGTAGTAGTAGTAGTAGTAGTAGTAGTAGTAGTAGTAGTAGTAGTAGTAGTAGTAGTATACATACCACCCTCAATGTCTCCCTTGATTCGTTAATCGACGGAGACAACCAGTGTGTACACACCGAGCTGTTTTCAAAGGGAAAGGTAAATAGCCTAGGAGCACTCGGGAAACTGCCTCGTGCATACCGTGCAATTTTCCAGTGGAACACCCCCAGCAGTCGGTCCGTAGTAGATTCCCAGAACGTCTCCAGTCTGGACCTGGATGATGTTGGCAAGGTCCACCGCTACTGTCTGTTCACGATTGGCCCGTGTAGTCACCACCGTCTGGCCGATCAGCTGAAATCTTTTTATTCAAAATAGACACACGAGAGAAAGTTATATGTTTGGTCCTAAGCCGATCAGTGCTAACAAATATGTGAACACTACCCATCTGCAAGAGGTATAGATCCTCATGAACCCCCGTAATGCGGTGGCTCATGAGGATCTATGCCTCTTGCCTATACTACTTTGAATCCACGTTCCTGAAACAGTTGGGGACGTTTAGTGTTCGATTAACGCAAATTTGTGTCAGCTGGCACCGACCGGGTTAATTAATGCTTTGGAAGAGAGAGAGAGAGAGAGAGAGAGAGAGAGAGAGAGAGAGAGAGAGAGAGAGAGAGAGAGAGAGAGAGAGAGAGAGAGAGAGAGAGAGAGAGAGAGAGAGAGAGAGGTCATTTGGTTTATTCCATGGTACACTCGTGGCTTTGACCTGCGTGACTATTTCCAGTATGTAAATGTTTAATGGACCCGATGTGCTTCCGCGTTGATCTTTTGAGTACTATATTATATCTCGGGCCAAGACGGGTGAAGACGGTCGATCTCTTACAATATTCAGCACAATTGTCGCCAAAATTATACAGTCCTTCCAGGAAACCGTGTTATTTTCCAAGTAGTACTACAAATTATAAGTCTCGGGAGACGTACTGACCATGACAGCCCAAAGACAGAGCCAGATCAGCCACTTGGCGTTTGGAAAGGCGTCATGGTAATCTGCCACTAACCTCGGGGTGTCATGGCCGACCCATCTCCAGTACTAAGATGGTCTTGAAACAGCAGAGTTGTCCCATGTCAGAAGCTAAACGTTTCAAATTTGTACACTGCCATATGCAAGCTACATCACAGTACTTACAGATAAGGATATAGACCAATGGTTTTAGTTCAATGGTGGTGCCAGAACTGCTAGTAGAGGCGCCAAGTTATTTTGGCACTACCCTCGAACTATTTTAGTCAAACTTATTGCACACATCTGGTGTATTCCGAATGATAAGGGCTATCTCACACGACCTGAAAATCATTGCTAAAACGACAAGTAAAAGAATGACCTTGCAGTCCCAAGGTCAGGTCTTGGCCGGAGGACTTGGAACGCCACCTGCCCTTCCTTGTCGCTATAGAAACGCCAGGCGGTCACGCGACCATTGCGAGGGATGCGCAGATGAGTAGCATTCCCCGTGTAGCTGTAGTTGGCGTCACCAACGCGCAGGCGATCCATCAGACGCACTTTGCTGGATTCTGTCGTTGTTGCTGATTCAGCTGAAATCCGGACAATACAAACAATGCAAAATATGTGTACGTCTGCTGTCCTGTGATTTTGGACCTTACAGCTAAAAGCCGGAAGGTCCAAAATCACAGACCAGCACAAAATGCGTTTGACGGGACTATTTTGAATGGCAGAATCTGCCCACATTATCCCAGTTCAAAGTTCAATTAAAGACTTTTTTTTTTTGGTCAGGCTTATAACATGTAACTCACTGTTTTTGTCCTAGCGAAATGCTAACTGCTTTGTATTCTGATTCTGGATCTTTTGTGACAGGGAAGTGGATGTAAGGTGCTGGGAAGGGGTGGGGTGGGTTAAAGTACAGTAGTGTATAATTGTGCGTGTATCTGAGAGAGAGCCGGTGTGTTGTTGTGCATGCGCAGTGAGTCTAGTGTTTTCCTGGAGAACAGCGCTATGTATTTATTTATTTTTATTTTATTTGTAGCGGTATGTCATCCGAGTAAACCGAGAATATAACAGATGGACGGTTGTACGCGGTGGTTTCAATCCCCTACACACCAAACTTTAACAGCACAGGGAAAGTGCAGTCACAACCCTTAACGTGTTCGGGAGTGCTTCCCATACAGACCTGCGGGAGTGTTCCACAAGTACACTTCTGTTTGGATAAGATGCAAAGCGTATCGTCTGAATAAAAGTGTACTTGTGGATTGGGTCTGACTAGAGGGTACCCTTAGGCAGAGTACTTCCGCAAACCGTACGGGAAGCACGCAAGTTCATTTTCTCCAACAAGAAAGCTACTGTTTCAGGACAGACAAACAGATCAGTGCGCTAAAGGCCATCGGGCCGAAGTCAGCCGTAGTGGACCCACGCGGGCCCACTGAGACCGACTTCGGCCCGATGGCCTTTTGCATACTGGACGAGGCCTGCAAGGCAAAGGGTTGTACGATATAAAGTTCGCACAACATAGAAATGATGGGAATGTACTATACTCACGTAAACATATCAACTTGAATACTTTGTGGAAACACTGTCTCGTGTCTATAAATACAGGCATGTGCATTGCATCCTAGCTTACTTGACTTCCATAAGACCGAAGTTACAATAATCCATTGCACTATTGGTTTAATATCTATCAACAAAAATACACACACACACACACGCACACACACACACACACACACACACACACACACACGCACACGCACACGCACACACACACACACACACACACACACACACACGCGCGCACGCACACATGATGAAAATGAGATCTATTGATATTGTTACTTACCCCCACAAATGAGATCAGAACCTGTCCAGAGGCCGTGTTTGACACAAGTTCGAATGGCGTCACCGGATACTGGCACGTTGCCATCTTTGCACGCGTACGTGACGTACTGCCCACGTGACAGGAAGCTGCCGGCCAGTCTTGAGGCTGTGGCATACGTGGTAGGACTCGGCACGATACACTGTTCTGCAACACAGCGTTTGTACATGAAATGTAATTATTCGTTATTGTGAAGATGCTGAACAGAAAAATCGTTCTGCGTTATGCATGTAGTGGGGACTTGGTTAGGGGAGCCAGAGAATCTTTCATTTCCATCCACGAAGCCATTTTTTCCCTCAAATGTTATTTTAACCCGTTCAGTGCCAGTTGACGCTGACTGTGTTTCTGCATTCTTCGTTAATTCAACACCGAAAGGTCCTAGGTTTCCCAGGAACGGGAGTTCAAAGTGATATCAGCAAGAAACATAGACCCTCATGAGCCCCCGCATTTGCGGGGGCTCATGAGGATCTAGACCTCTTGCAGTTGGGTGGTGTTCAGGTTTTCTCTGCCACTGAACGGGTTACAGGGGCAAGATCAGATTCCGGTCCCATTTCATGAATGTGGACTTGAAAGGAGGATGAGGATCCAGACCTTTTGCAGTTTGGTGGTGTTCAGATTTTCTCTGCACTGAACGGGTTAGGTCTTTGGTTGCTACTGACGATAACGTTGGGCGGAAATATATTGACATGCGTACTCGCGGCTTTGCAGATAAATCGCCTGGTTTTGTCACACGTGATGTCTTTCCAAAGTGCATTGGACGCCACCTGCGCGCAGTTTGCTCCTACATCGGTCCCGTCCATGTTGTCTGGCTCACCTGGAAACAAAAGGGTGGGCATTCGTCAGCCTCTTTACAAATGAATTCCCGGTGGACCTGAAGCTATTCACAATACCCACAGCTGCATGCACATGAGGATAACAGGAACGCGTAACCCATTCAGCCCTGACGCACTACAGCAGGAGATGGGTCGACCATGATAATGTCGGCGCCAAGCTAATCTGGCACTGCCCTTGAATTATCATGGTCGATCCATCTCCTGAAACTGGTGCATAGTCATTAGATGACCCCTCCAAACTTTGGGAAATACGGCCGTCGGGCCGAATGAGTTAAAATATGGTGGAGTGCGTATAAGCCTGTCGAAGGACAAATATCCCTTCCTGAGCGAACTATACTGAGCAGCAAAAGAAATACATTTTTTGGACTTCAGTGTTTCCGACGATTTAAAAAATGTAGCATTTCTTTTGCTCCTACGTATTAATTGAATCGAAATGTTTAAGTTACAATTAATAATGACTGAGATATTTATCACGTAATTCTGTCAAGAAAACAAATATGCTGTACTATTAATAATAATAATTTAATAATTACGGTATTTATAATGCGCTTATCTTGTAATAATTATAACTCTAAGCGCGCACTCACAACTCGCGCACGCATGCGCACGCTTTTGACAATGACTCACGTACCACAAATACATTACGACAGTCAGCGTAGGGTGGGGAGCGTGATGGCGTTATAGCGCTAGAACTGTTGAAAGAGGTGCGTTTTGAGGGCGGACTGGAAGGAGGAGAGAGAGTGTTTCTGACGGAGAGAGAGTGGGAGAGTGTTCCAGGTGGATGGACCGTAGACGAAGAAGAAGCGGGGCCCGAAAGTGCTGAGTTTGGTGCGGGGGATGTGGAGGCGGAGAGGGTCGGAGGCAGAGCGAAGGGAGCAGGAAGGAGTGTAGGGGTGACGTAAGTTGGAGAGATAGGCAGAAGCGTAGTTGTTAAGGGATTTGTAGCAGAGAGGCAGAATCTTGTATTGGATGCGTTGGGGGATGGGGAACCAGTGAAGGACTTCGAGCAGGGGAGTGATGTGGTCGGATTTCTTCTTTCTGAGGACGAGGCGGGCAGCATTGTTCTGGAGAGTGAAAGTGGTGAAGTAAGGAAGGCCGGAAAGGAGGGAGTTGTACTGAGCTGCATGCTTATAAAGCATACTTTGCCGTAGAACAATCGTTGCTATTTCACACTGCGTAAATCGTTTCATAAGCATTTTAAAACTTACCATAGCAATAAACGATGGATTGATTGACTGAATGGTTGCTGTGTACCAGCCGTTGCTATTTTCGCATAAATCTGTTCGTAAGCATTATAGAACTGACCACACCCCTAATCGATTTATTGACTGACTGACTGACTGAATGGTTGCTGTGTAACAAACTACAACCCTCTGTCACAATTCGTACAAGACAATCATTAGTCCGCACATCTGTAGGCTAAACTTCAAAATAAGACAATTTTAACTCTTGGCTGTCGGCAGCATTTTTTGTCGTCCTTCAGGATTCAGAAACCATCGCGACAAAACAACAACAACAAAACACGCTACCGACAAAAAAGGGTTAATCACGCAGCTGTGACTGCGATAGCTCGGAAAAACAGTCAGTATTTAAGCAGCATTTTGTTACAGAAGATTAATAGTTCGTGCAAGCCGTACAGTATTCCTAAAAATGATGCGTGCATGCCACAAGGCAGTTACAAAAAAAAAAAAAAAAAGCAAAGGGTTGAGAACGATGTTACATCTAAGATATGAGGAGGAAAAAATGATCAAAAAGAAATAGAGTTAGGAAAAAGCTATGGTTATTAATCGGAAACTGGCGGTAACAATTCTAGCAGTTAATAAAAGTCTAAAACATGTACATGACTATGACTATATATATATATATATATATATATATATATATATATATATATATATATATATATATATATATATATATATATATATATATATATATACATATATATATATATATATATATATATATATATATATATATATATATATATACAGAGAGAGAGAGAGAGAGAGAGAGATTTTTGGGCTTATATATATATATATATGTGTGTTGTTGGACAAAATGTGAGGGTTAGTTCTAAGTGATAATAATACAATATATTGTAAAAGATAGAGGCAGATGTTTTGTGGACATGTTGAAAAATATAGATTCTTGAAAATCAGAGACAGTATACCTAACACTGGGCACAGTTTTAATGGTTTATATTTTAACCCGTTCAGCGCCAGTTGACGCAAATTGTGTTTCTGAAATGTTCGTTACTTCAGCACACAAAAAAGCCAATCTGTCCTAGGGACATGGATTCACAAAGGTGTCAGCAAGAGACATAGATTTTCGTGAGCCGCCGCAACATCTAGGGCTCATGAGGATCTTTACCTCTTGCAGTTGGTTGGTGTTTGATTTTTCTCGGCACTGAACGAGTTATTCCTGTGGCTGTCAGCGACGTTTTTGTGTAGGAATCACCTCATCAAGAACAAATACTGACAGGAAAACCCTTTACAGGTACAGAGCAGTTCTCCGTGAGCATGTTGAGTTAACCCATAAAGCCCTGGAAGACTACGACAGGATGTGGATCGACTATGATATTTCAAGGTTGGTGTCAGAATAGCTTGGCGCCTCCAGGCGCCAAGCTATTCTGACGCCAACCTTGAAATATCATTGTCGATCTGTCACCAGAAATGTGATAAAGACCTCAGAGGATATCTACAGACAATTCATGATTTCGTCCTCAGGGTTTAAGGAGTTAACCCTTTGGGTGTCGGTAGCGATTCTGGTCAAGGTGATTCCTGCAGGACTCGCCTCGACTAAACTCGCTACCGACAATAAACGGGTGAATAATACTACGTTGGTTTTTTTTTTTTTTGTTTCGCTTTTTTTTTTTTTTTTTTTTTTTTAAGTCCTGTGTCTATTGCTCTGGTTGCAATTTGGCGAATGAAATAGTCATTTTCCGAAAATCAAAAATAGGTCAAAACTGCACGTGTTTCGGCGAAAACAGTAGTTTGACAACCCTGACAAACATGCGACATCGGAGCTGTCGTCAAAAACTTATGCTTTCCGAACAACGTCTATTGTGTCCACGGTTCTGTATACACTGTCTCTGTGAAATTGAAAGACGGGTCTTCAATGCTTCTGCATCAATACATTTTTTTTAATTCAAAATTTTTTTTTAAAATATGCAAGAAGAAAAAGTACTATGGTGATAACTCTTGGTGCAAACTTGCTGACCAATGACTATAATTATAATATCATAATGCATACTACGTAAATTTCACCAGTTAGTCATGCTACAGACCATTCATACTTACGGTTTCTCGTCACTGTCATAAAATCAAATATACGGTAAACCATGAAACACAAAACCAATATTTGAAAGAACTTTCGATGAATAATCAAACAATTAAATGACATAAGACATCTGTTCGTTCACAGCGTGTCTATAGCTAACAGTTTTTTTTTTACCTTTTGGTTGCCGGTAAGGCTGTTTGTCGCGAATGATTCCTGCAACAATCGTCGCGACAAACAGCCGTACCGACAGCCAAAGAGATAAATAGCATTAAAGCATTGGGCCTTACAACGTGATATTAGGGTGCAGTTCTGTGATTCTGGACCTACGGATCAGAGCTATAAGGTCCAAAATCACAGACCAGTGCACGTCATTGTTGACAGTCTCACCAACAGCTTTCTTTTAGCCCGTCACTGCTTGGAGAGCTCTTGTAACTTTTAATATCACTCCAGATATTACAACAATAGGAAAAAACATTTGAACCGTGAGAATACAAAAGAATGCGTTTGTTAGTTATTTGAGTTTAGCCCACTCACCCTTGACGCACTGCAGCAGGAGATGGGTCAACCGTGATAATTCAAGGGTAGTGCCAGATTAGATTGGCGCCTGTCGGCGCCAAGCTAATCTAGCACTAACCTTGAATTATCATGGTCGATCCATCTCCTGCAACAGGTGCATGGTCGTTAGATGACGCCTCCAAAATTGGGGAAATACGTGCGTCGGGCTGAATGAGTTAAGGCCGAGCAGAAAAAAATGCGTACCTGTGTTCCATGCATTATAGGTGACCAGAGTGCCGTCCGCCCACTTAAACACGCCTTCATTCTCACGGTCGTTCCCACCAATCCAGTAAGCTCTGCCTTCGCGGCTGGGGAAAAAAAAAAAACGCAGGTTAACCCTTTGGCTGTCGGTAGCGCTTTTTGGCGCGATGATTCCTGTAGGAATCATCGCGACAAAAAGCGCTACCGACAGCCAACGGGTTAAATTAGTTGGCAACTGTGAACCTTTTTTTCCGCGAAATGTGTAGCTCTGCAATATAGATGCCAAACAACTGCGCTGTGTTGGAACGAAAGAGAAGGTTATTGTTTCTTTCTCTAGGCAATGCT
The DNA here is from genome assembly GCA_036245525.1 of Semisulcospira habei. Taxonomy (NCBI): domain Eukaryota; kingdom Metazoa; phylum Mollusca; class Gastropoda; family Semisulcospiridae; genus Semisulcospira; species Semisulcospira habei. Next base: position 285,887,891 of record BTPG01000002.1, on the reverse strand, counting down.
TTGAGCGTGAAAACGGATTCTGGAACTTATTCAAGGATGGACTTCAATAGACTTCAAATTCATAGATGCTGTATTTATAAACAATGTGATCGGTGAAACTTATTCAAGAATTTATTGAGTGCAATAGATTCAAATATCTGTAGATTTGAATCTATTGCACTCAATAAATTCTTGAATAAGTTTCACCGATCACATTGTTTATAAATACAGCATCTATGAATTTGAAGTCTATTGAAATCCATCCTTTAATAAGTTCCAGAATCCGTTTTCACGCTCAAAGCATTGCGTATACTTTAAATACTTTAGATACTGTGTACACAAGGTGATCAGTGGGACTTACTCAAGAATGGACATTGTAAAGTTGAACTCCTCTACGTCTTTGGCCGTTGTCAAGATAACGTCATCCCCGTAGGACGAACACACTGCTTCGGCCTCTGCGTACGTCACAAGGGAATCATGGAATTTATAGCAGGCACCCCGAAACCCGTTCCAGCCAAAGGGACACCCTGAAAACATCACCACCAGCATCAGCAACAGTAGCTTCGTGAGAGAGAAGCTTATCTGGCCGACGTGGACCACGGTCGGCTCGTGCACGGCCGTGACGGCATTTACTTACTTACTTACTTACTTACTTACTTACTTACTTACGCCTGTCACCCCTCCCAGGGTATAGGCCGTCGACGAGAGACCTCCAGCGACTCCTGTCCTGTGCTTCTCCTTCGATTTTACTCCAGGTGGTTCCCAGTCTCTTGGTGTCTGCTTGGAGGTCTCGACGCCAGGTGTTTCTCGGCCTGCCTCTTTTCCTCTTTCCCTGGGGGTTCCATGACAATGCCTGCCTAGTGATACTGGAAGCTGGCTTTCTCAGACTGTGACCGATCCATCCCCATCTTCTTCGCCCAATTTCATTCTCTGCTGTTATCTGCTCTGTTCTCTCCCAGAGTCTGACGTTGCTGATCTTCTCTGGCCAGTGGATTTGCCGTGACGGCAACAAAGACTTAACCCTCTGGCTGTCGGTAGTGCTGTTTTGTCGCTATGATTCCTGTAGGAATCATCGCGACAAACAGCGCTACCGACAGCCAACGGGTTGGTGCCTATTTATGCCGTGAACATTGCAAGATGACGTGGTTAGATCAGAGGTAGGCCAAAGACCGCGCGTCTTTCGAGGCAAATAGTGGATTAAAAGCCCGGAAAATAAGCAATGTTTGTCCGTACTTTTAATTCACTGTTTCCGTTGAAACACTGACGTGCAGTTTTGACCTACTCCTGATTTCCCAACAACGTTTAATAGTTTTTTTTCGTGTTTCGAATTTAAATTATTTGCTTTGCTTGTTATGGCGTTTACCTGTTTTGCAGACGAAGCGTCTGGACGTGAAGTTGCACAGGTTGTCCATCCAATTGCCCTGGATGTCCATGATCATGCAGTTAGCACCCGCAAAGCCCATCTGATCGTTGTCGGGTTCAGCTGCAGATACACAAATAACAATGGCGACATTTTAGGGCATTATTATTATTATTATTATTATTATTATTATTATTATTATTATTATTATTATTGGTTTATTATTATTATTATTATTATTATTATTATTATTATTATTATTATTATTATTATTATTATTATTATTATTATTATTGGTGGTATTATTATTATTATTATTATTATTCATCATCATCATCATCAGTCCCTTGCCCGAACTGGGCGTTGGGGGGACTGAAAGGCAGCAGCAACAGACAGTGCTCTCCACTGAGTTCTATTTTGGGCGGTGGCAAGCAAGTCTGGCATCTCGAGTTCGGTCCATTCTTTTATGTTTGCGACCCAACTCTTTCTCTGACGACCTCGCCGACGACTTCCTTCGAGAGTGCCTTGGAGGATAGTCTTGGACAAGGTGTTGTGTCGGGTCACGTGGCCAAACCAAGCAAGCTTGCGCCGTTTCACGGTTGCCAGAAGAGGTTCATGTGGGCCCACCAGGGAGGTGACGATGCTCCGTACATATTCGTTGGTTTTGTGCTCGCGGTACGAGATGCGGAGCAACTTCCTCAGGCACTTGTTCTCAAAGGCCTGGATTTTCTTTTCTGAGTCTGCAAGCAGTGTCCAAGTCTCACAGCCGTAGAGTAGAATAGACACTACGAGGGACTTGTAAAGCCTGTACTTGATGGTGAAGCTGATGGAGTTACTTCGCCATATCCTGTCCAGCCTGGCCATTGCGGATGTTGCTGTACCTATCCTGATACGGATCTCTGCTACGCAACTACCGTCTTTGGACAGGGTGGCTCCCAAGTACTTGAAGCTATTGACCTCTTCTAGCTTCTGGCCGTTCATGTGAATGTTGCTGCTGCTGTCGCTTGTGGTGTTGATCATCACTTTGCTTTTATCCGTACTGATCTCCATGCCATAAGACCCTGCGCTACTTGAAAGTTTGTCTGTCAGGTTTTGGAGCTCACTATTGCTGCCTGCCATGAGGTCAATATCGTCTGCGAATCGAAGATTGCACAGGGATCTGCCACCAATAGAGATTGAAGTATGGTGGTCGTGGAGGGTTTCCTGCATGATCTTCTCCAGGAATATGTTGAAAAGGACAGGAGAGAGCAGGCATCCTTGACGGACACCGATCGTCGTCCTGAAGAACTCGCCTGACTGATTGTTAAGTAGAACCGCGCTGCAGGCGTTCTTGTAAAGCGCTTCTATCATTTGGATCAGTCCCTCCTCTATGTTGAACGATCTCATGACTTGCCAGAGTCCGTCGTGCCAGACGCGATCAAATGCTTTCCTGAAATCAATGAAGTTGTGGTAGAGTTCGCGCTGATGCTGCAGATGTTTCTCGATCAGGACGCGGCAGTTGAAAATCTGCTCTACAGTGCTTCTTCCAACTCTGAAGCCAGCCTGTTCTTCTGCCAGCAGTTCCTCGGCGAAAGTTTTGAGGCGGTTGAGAATGATTCTAAGCATTACTTTGCTAGGGTGACTTATCAGACTGATAGTTCTGTAGTTCTGGCACTGTTTCATGTTTCCTTTCTTGGGGAGCGGGATCACTAGAGACTGTGTCCATTCTACTGGCCATTTCTTTTGCTCCCAGATCTTTTGACAGAGTGTAGTGAGGACCTTCGTTGTTACTTCTCCTCCATGTTTCAACAGTTCAGCAGGTATGTTGTCTACACCTGGAGACTTTCCTCCCTTCAGGCTGCGTACGGCTGCTTCCACCTCTTCAGCTAACACTGGCAGGTCTTCAGCCTTCCTGGCCCCAGCCTGGTTGTTTTGGAGGATGCTGGTGTCTGGCTCAGCCTTGTAGTTATACAAGTCTCGGCAGTACTCAGTCCATCTGTTTAGTACAGCAGTGTTTTCCGTAAGGAGTTGGCCGCTGCTGTCTTCGATGACTGTGGCTGTTCGCTGTTGAGTCTTGGTGAGGGTCCTTAGCGTTTCATAAGCCTTCTTGCTGTTGCCGTTTGCCATGCCCTCTTCCACGCTACAACACTGGTCTTCAATCCAATCTTCTTTGGCTTCTTTCATCCTCTTCCTGATCTTCTTGTTGACAAGTCTGTACTTGTTTGCTGATGTGAGGTCTTGGCCTCTCTTTTTCTTCCAGGCTCTCCTCTCATCACAGAGATCGAGGATGTCATCGGTGACCCAGGGCTGTTTGCGCTTCCTCTGCTTCCCCAGCACTTCTTCTGCTGTAGAAAGTAACACCTCTTTTATATTTCCAGCAAGGGTGTCTACGTCGCAGTCCAAAGTAGCCAAGGCTGCAAATCTGCCTCCCACCTGGGCTTAGAAGAGCTCTTCTACTTCCGGGTCTTTTAGCTTCTGGAGGTCGAATCTGATGATTATTATTATTATTATTATTATTATTGGTGGTATTATTATTATTATTATTATTATTATTGGTGGTATTATTAGTATTATTATTATTATATTGGTGGTATTATTATTATTATTATTGGTGGTATTATTATACTGACGTTCGAAAGAAATGCGACATCATTCTAGTCATCGGAAACACTGAAGTGTTTCCGATGACTCGAATGATGTCGCATTTATTTTGCTCGTCAGTATATTATTATTGTTCTTATCATCATCATCATCATTATTATTATTATTATTATTATTATTATTATTATTATTATTATTATTCATTTATTTATTTATTCGTTTATTTATTTATTTATTTATTTATTTTGCCGACACATTCATTTTTTGGACACCACAGCTACAGACAGATCGACCATCATGGTTCGAAAGGAGTGCCCGATTAGCGCCTAGAAAGTGAAAACTAATCTGACACTACCCACGAACTATCACATCCCAGGCGCCAAACTAACCGGGCACAAGCCTTGAACTGCCATAGCCGATCAATCTTCCTTTGGGCCTCATGCATGTCTCCTGCTGGCAAGGCGTTGCCTTTTTTTACTTTCCAAGAGTGAGTCAATCATTCGAGGTCAACAACTTAGTGCAGGCAGCCATCGGTACTTTTGACGCACCGGTGGCTGCATGCACAAGAGTGATAACTAACTCTGATTGTGTTATGTATGTGTGCACCGATAGATCACCCATACGTCGACGGAGTGATCGTCACGCTTTAACCCCTTCGATGCCAGTGGACGCAAGTTGCCTTATGGAAACCATTGTTCAATTAAACGTCACAGATCCGAAGACGCCAAAGAAACAGGTATGCAAAGTGGTTTCAACAAGAGGCATAGATCCTCATGAGCCCCCGCAACTATACCTCTTGCAGCTGGGTGGTACTCAATTTTCTTCGGCAGTGAAGGGGTTAACGGAATGCCACCAAGGACGGTTATTTCTTTATATCACACATCTTCACTATACGTCGCCCGTACCTCCTGTCCACTGGTTGTACGTCACAGGGGTGCCGTCGTTCCATTTCCACGTTCCTTCAGTTTCACGGTCAGTCGCGCCAAGCCAGAAAATTGACGACGGCCTACAGTGTAAAAGGTAATGGTAATAAACAAGTCCACCATATACAACATGTGTCACTTACCTCGAAGTGCACCAGGGGTAGTAAAAAATACTCTGTTACTAGGCCTGCCCACATGGATTGTAAAAGGAGGGTAGACAATTCCTAGTTGTGGCAAGACAACATTAGGAATCCGTCGTATCGGCGAATGTTAGCAATCAAAGCCTGCCCTGAAGCTGATCGCTGTTAAATAAGTGTCTTCTTTCGCTTGCAGTATTAGATGCAATGATGAATGAAAGGTGGCGCCTCCGCCCAAAAGCCAAATGAGTGAGAGAAATGTGACACTACCAATACCAGATAATGATGATGATGAACCTTTATTACACAAGGGTATATATTTAGGTTTATAAAAACTTGTCTTACAATCTGTCCCTGATGTTTAACTCAACGCAAACAAGTTGAACAGACACATACAAGTAAAGTTAACGATAAACGAAATTAGACAAAATAACACGCGCGCGCGCACACACGCACACACACACACACACACACACACACACACACACACACACACACACACACACACAATGGGGGAAATATAATCCAGTTAAGCAAAGGTCCGCGGGCCCACTGCGGCCGTTGTGGGCCCGGATACGTTTTGCAACTAGGGTTTATCGCCTACCCAGCACGGAAAAAGGCCATCACAGAAATTAACTCATTGTACCCCAGACACACCACACAAGATAAGGATCGACCATGATAGTTCAAGGGTGATGCCAGAATAGCTTGGCGCCTATGGGCGCCAAGCTATTCTGACATCACCCTTGAACTATCATGGTCGATCTGTGTCCTGCACTGCAACGCGGTCTTCAGAGGACAACGGCAACATTGAAGGATTTCGGTGTTGGGGTAGAATGAGTTAAAGGCATTGACAGGTGTTTATGAATAGGGTACGGAGAGGGGAAAATAAGGTACCCAATAAATAAGCCAAAGGTCATCGGGCCGACGCCGTCGACCGCATCTGCAGCCGACGTCGGCCCGATGACCTTTGCGCACACTCACAGACTGGCACGCAGGAAGTTGTATTCCCCCTCGTCTTTAGCTGTGGCCAGTTTTGTTCCGCGTCTGACGCATTCCGCATCCGCGACATCGTACGGCACGCTGAGTGTGTTATTGAGTTCGTAACACGAGCCTTGGTACTGGATCCACCCCTCCGGACAATCTGCATGCAAGAAAGGAATCAGCTTCTCGTCAAGTCTCGCGCCCCAAAAATGGAAAATACACACAGTGTACGTGTAACAGAAATACAAACAACAATAGCCGTAAACTGGTCTCAGGTATGAATTTTTGAAAAGATTAGTTAAACTTCGAAGAGGACAAATTCCGTAAACATCGAGTATAACAAAGCGCAAATTTGTTTGTTGTTACTGGTACTTGACATCCGGGTTTGTTAAAAAGGAGAAGTCATTTAGATGGAAAGACTAGTCCGGACCCACCAAAAAATGATGTTCTATCCGAATGTGGTTATATATAAACCGTGCTACCTTATCTCAGTAATCCTCTGTAACAGCAGTAGTGTGATAAATGACGGTCATCGCGTAATGTTATCATGTGCTCGATTAAAGGGGACAATTTTGTTGTTCGTGCTACACACTTGATGTCGGAACAAAACTGAAAACCTGGGCGGATCAAACTTAACGTACTCACCATGCAAAAACTACTTCCAATTACAAACAACGTTGATAAGGCATAACGCACGTTACTGTACTTCCAATTACAAACAACGTTGATAAGGCATAACGCAAGTTACTGTGCTTCCAATTACAAACAACGTTGATAAGGCATAACGCAAGTTACTGTGCTTCCAATTACAAACAACGTTGATAAGGCATAACGCAAGTTACTGTGCTTCCAATTACAAACAACGTTAATAAGGCATAACGCAAGTTACTGTGCTTCCAATTACAAACAACGTTAATAAGGCATAACGCAAGTTACTGTGCTTCCAATTACAAACAACGTTGATAAGGCATAACGCAAGTTACTGTGCTTCCAATTACAAACAACGTTGATAAGGCATAACGCAAGTTACTGTGCTTCCAATTACAAACAACGTTGATAAGGCATAACGCAAGTTACTGTGCTTCCAATTACAAACAACGTTGATAAGGCATAACGCAAGTTACTGTGCTTCCAATTACAAACAACGTTGATAAGGCATAACGCAAGTTACTGTGCTTCCAATTACAAACAACGTTGATAAGGCATAACGCAAGTTACTGTGCTTCCAATTACAAACAACGTTGATAAGGCATAACGCAAGTTACTGTGCTTCCAATTACAAACAACGTTGATAAGGCATAACGCAAGTTACTGTGCTTCCAATTACAAACAACGTTGATAAGGCATAACGCAAGTTACTGTGCTTCCAATTACAAACAACGTTGATAAGGCATAACGCAAGTTACTGTGCTTCCAATTACAAACAACGTTGATAAGGCATAACGCAAGTTACTGTGCTTCCAATTACAAACAACGTTGATAAGGCATAACGCAAGTTACTGTGCTTCCAATTACAAACAACGTTGATAAGGCATAACGCAAGTTACTGTGCACTTATACAGTATATATCCGACCTTCTTACGGTGAATTGTAATTATTACCATTTTTACAGATATTTTTTAAATTAAAAATTAGGTCGCGTTGTAGGTGTTTTTGTAATATACCCAACAGCGAGACGTTTGCACGTGAGGATCCCTGTCAAAGTCTTGCATCAAGTTGCTACTCATTGTGTTTCGGCGTAAAAAAAAAAGGGGTTAATTATTCCAGCGCCGACTTACCAACATTTTTGCAGACCCCACACGTGCTGGGACACATGAGCCATGCCAGGTCCGTTTGTTCTTGGCAAAGCTTGGGGTACTCCTGTAGCATGGTTCTACAGTCCGCGCGCCGATCCGCGCACAGCACTCGCGCTGCACATGCGTAAAACATACAGTAATGACGTAACCCGCTGAGTGCCGAGAAAATCTGATACCAGCCAGCTGCAAGAGGTGTAGATCCTCATGAGCCCCCGCAGTTGAGGGGGGATCATGAGGATCTACGCCTTTTGCTGACACCGCTTTGAATCCATGTTCCTGGGACATCTAAGGTTTCTAGGTGTTGAGTTAACGAACAGTGCTGGCACTGAATATACATGCTCTTCGTTTTGATTGATCTCTTTTTGAATATTATGCTTGTATTCTAAAGCAGACTGCGATATAAAAGAAAATACTCCAAGAACCGTACAAAATACAACTTTTGACAGAAGAATCTAAAATTTTCTTCTTTTCAGTTCAAACAGACAGATAAAAAAAAAAAAAAAAAACTCATTTGCAGCCTTCTCACTAGAAAACTAAACTGTCCGATTTGGACTGACCCAGAACTGGTCAGTCTAAATCGGCCAGTTTAGGCGGCTTGAGAACTGGAGAATGCGCACACTCACATGGACAAACAGACATCGATCCAGAAATGTTCTAAAGATTAAAGGACACATGGACGTCCGGCCGATGTTGGCGTCATTGAGTCGGCCCGTACACGGATGTGCGCGGGCCAGCTCAGGCCAACTAAGGACCGAGGACCTTTTGATCCCGGTAGCATGAATTATGATAGTAGAATCGTATATTCCCTGCATAAACGCATTGTCGTAGTAGATCGCTGTCGTCTGCATGTTGGCTTCATAAAGGCCGCTGCCCGGCGAGCAACAGATATTTTAGGCCGACGACGGCCGCAGTTCGCCCGCGCATAGACGGGCGCGGGCCAACTGAGGTCGATGTCGGCCCGAGGACCTTTTGCATACTGGCTTCAAAATTGGCGTTAATCACCATTTGGAGCTTTACTGCAGGCGTAGAGATAAAGATCGCTGCACGAGACATCTCTCCATTCCTTGTTACTGTCCATTCGTGCGCAGTTCTTACTGGTGTCCACTTTGGGTTGGCCTGTGAAAGTGAAAGGAGTAATTAACTCATGTTGGAGGCGTCATCTAACGACTATGCACCTGCTGCAGGAGATCGATCGACCATGATAATTTAAGGGCAGTGTCGGATTAGCTTGGCGCCGACAGGCGCCAAGCTAATCTGACACTACCCTTTAATTATGATGGTCGATCCATCTCCCGCTGTAGTGCGTCAGGGCTGAATAGGTTATGTGAATACGTGCTATATCAATTTAGCAGAATGCGTGAAGCGTCCAAAAATGCCGCTTTCTCTTCTTTGCTCGCCTGCTCGCTACTTTCTCGTAGCTTTCTTCTAATTTGTCTAATGTGTTTGTTTGTCTGTTCCTCTGTTTGAGCCTTTTTTTTTTTGTCTCCTTATTTGTCTTCTTTATCTAGGTGTCGGCGGTTCTTTTCTCTCTTTTGCCCAAATAAATCGCTTATCGGTTTTGTCTGTTAAAAGTGTTTGTTCTAGTTTTCTTATTATGTCTACAGGCCACACTTCTGTTTGTTAAGATGCTTTCATTTTATTATTATCACGTCCAGGCAATAATTGTGCCACCTCAGGTTTCATTATCACGTCCAGGCAATAATTGTGCCACCTCAGGTTTCATTATTTGAACCTTGAGCCCCCGGGCTGTAAGGTCCCTTAATCACAGAGGATCAGCACGCGTAATTCCTGTCAGTAAAGACCGTCGGAACGACGTGGGCCGACTCTGGCCGACGTCGGCCCGACGGTTTTTGCTGAATGAGTATTGACTTACCGGCCACCCATTGGGACCAAGACCCCAAGGCCGCGCCGTCCTCCCATGTCCACTGGCCTTCGCTCTGTTCCGACAGACCCAGCCAGATGTAGTCACCATCACGCTCACTGAAGGAAAAAAAAGTTCAACGTGTCACCAATTGAGATCTAGCTGGGTGTCCAGAAGCAGTTTTAACCCTTTTCGTGTCGGTAGCGGGTTTTGTCGCGATGATTCCTACAGGGATCATCGCGACAAAAGCCGCTACCAATAAGCAAAAGTAAACTCCTTCAGTCTGCAACACAGATGGATCCGACTTGCGGCGTTTTGTATGTTAGTTTCATTGAGGTGGTTGCTTGCTCGCTTGTTTGTTTGTTGGTTTGTTTGTTTGTTATTTGTTTGTCGGTTGGTTGGTTCGCTCGTTCATTCGTTTGTTCGTTCAGTCGTTCAGTAGGTTTTTCCTTTTTGTTGTTGCTAATGTTGTTGTTAGTGTTGTTTTGGTTTTTTTAAAAATATATTTTGTTTGTAAAGCACGCCATACATTAATCAGATGACAATCAGGTGAAAAAGGTATAAATAAGAAGACGAAAAAACAATTCACAGTATTTCTCATTTCACGAGTTCACGTGCCCACCCGAGCAGAATAGTCTGAATTAGCTTTATCCTAAATGAACTGCGAAAATAGATTTCATATTAAAACTATGGCATGCAAAATAACTTCATTAATAATAATTTAAAAACACATTAACCCTTATCATTCGGAATACACCAGTGTGTGAAATAAGTTTAACTAAAATAGTTCAAGGGTAGTGCCAGGGCTTGGCGCCTCTAGGCGCCAAGCTATTCTGGCACCACCCTTGAAAAAAAGCCATTGGTCTATATCCTTATCTGTAAGTACTATAATGTAGCTTGCACATGGCAGTGTACAAATTTGGGTTAACTCATTCGCGGCCAGGCGCATCCGGATGCGGCTGGCCGCGAATGAGTTAATAGCTAGCAAGATGAGAACGGTTGAAAAATGAATTAATTACCCGAGATCAAACAGAAATTCAACATCTTCTTGGCTCTTAGCAGTAACAAGTTTAGCGCCATAAGACAAACAGCTGGCTTTGGCATCAGAGAATGTCTTCATTTGAAGGAACCGCTGGTAACACTTCTCTTTGTACACGTACCAACCAGACGGGCAACCTAAAACAGAAAACAGGTCTACTGCACTTTCTGTATGAACCACCACCTTGAGGTGTAACAAAGCGGTCTGCTCGGTGTTAGCTCATCCAAGAAGCCCCGCATCAATAGCTGCGGAAGTGTCGTATAGCGTTGCCGCCTTGGATGAGTTCAACCGTAACGGTAAACTGACCGTAGGAACGAAATGTATTCTGGCTCATGTCGGCTTTATTTTGCCCCCGCACGGTCTAGCCGGGAGATGGGGGTGGGAGGGGGGAGGGGGGGGGGGCGGGCAACTAAAGCTCAGCGTTCGCCTGTTGAACATATTTTGCTTCCTGGGTTTCCATTATGTTGTCCGTGAAGTCCCATCAGGCACAGTGTCTACAATTAGTTGTTGTACCTTAGTGAATACGGATAAAATCACGTTCAAATGAAATTAAAGAAAATGTATTAAAATTATCACGCATACAATTAGATCACCAATGGGGAAAACGAAAGACATGTTTTTTGTCGTAAACCCTTCACTGTCAGATCACAGTACAAGACGACCAACGGCAAGAGGCTGGCAGCCAAAGCAACCGTGACGGTTCATGAGGGTTGATTTATGCCTATTGCTTGCTCCATGAGTATATGTTAGTTCTTTACGCAGGATTGCTGTTTGAGCTGCCAGTCTGCGTTGGTCTTAGAAGCGTAATTTGTAGTCGCTGGGCAAGTATTATGTTGCCTTGCCGTGTCATGTCATGTCATGTCATGTCATGTCATGTCATGTCATGTCATAGCATGGCATGTCTTGTCTTGACTTGTGTACTACCTGTCTTGTCTTGTTATCTTATAGCTGGGGTCAAAATTTGTACAGACCTCCTTTCGGTGCCCCGTCTTTGAAATCAAATCACCTTCGTGGTGGAAAAAGACGTTAAACCTTAAACGTTTAGAATTTATCGTTTTTGTTATCTTATGTTTCTTCGGCGGCTGGGGATTTTTCACGTGGAATTTACAATGATCTAAAAAAAAAATCAATCTACGTCCACTGGCATTGAATGTGTTAACAACATGGCACGGCCCTGGCCTTCGGAATTAAGGCACAGGATCCTGTAGGTTGCGCCAGAAGTGTAAAATATAGACAAAATATATACACTAACAAGCAAAACAAATGCGACATTTTTGGAATGATCGGAAACATTTCAGTGTTTCCGATCATTCCATAAAATGTCGCGTTTCTTTTGCTCGTCAATATACAAACAGACAATTGCAAAGGTAAATTTCTGTTCTCACCTCCACACACGTATCCCACAGACGACCACGTTCCATCGGTCTGGCATGTGCTGACCACTTCGTCAGAACCTGTTTTACACCGAAAAGTGATGGTGTTTCCAACAGCATAGTTGGCCCTCGTCCCTGACACTATGTCGGCATCCGACGGGGCCTGAGGTTGCGGACAATTAATAGTTGTATCTGCAACATGCAAAACAATGCACCAATGGACAAGATTAGTATGTACTGCATATATTATATACTTGTGTGCTGGTCTGTGATTTTGGACCCTACGGCTAAACATCACTTGAGCGCCTCGCTTTATTATCTTGGCCGTTCCATTGCATTAAAGGAGAAACAACAAATGTAGAACACACTGATAAACGATAGCAAAACAACAGATTATTACCAGAAGAAGTAGGAATTAACGACATTCATAGCGACACAAAACAACAAGATATACCAACAACAAACAGCAACCACTCAAACACCATCGGCAGTGGCAGAAACAACAATAACTAAATTTACAGACGTACATCTGACTGGAGCGGGGACAGCAGGCAGGCTCTGTTGGCACGTCTTGGTGCACCCTTTGCGGGCGAGGTAAGTATTGCTGCATAGTCCCTCTGTCTGCAGGGCCGCGCAGTCGGCAAACTGGTCGAACGGACGCTCTGTACAGCAGAGAAAAAAGAATTTGTGTGCCGATATGATTTGGGGCCTAAAAGTTCTACATTCGAGACGAGCCTTATACGGATACGCGGCTATTCGCTGCGTATCCGTATAAGGCACGTTTCGAATGAGGTAATCTTTCACGATCCTAGTTTGGTTGTTTTTTCTCTATAACTAGCATGTAGACTGTCAAAAGACATCTCTGAGAGAGATGATGATGATGATGATGAAACGTTTTATTGACAGGATAAAGTTTTAGGCGAAACGCCTCTCTTACAAACTGTCCTGTTAGAAAAGAAATATTAACAGCAAAGAGTAAGAGAAAAACAATAACACAATAAATCGAAACATGAAGAAATAAACTGGAGAAAAAAAGCAATGCAAATAATGCGCACACATATCAATAACAGTGGAGAGAGAGAGAGAGAGAGAGAGAGAGAGAGAGAGAGAGAGAGAGAGAGAGAGAGAGAGACTGACTGACTGACTGACTGACTGAAACTTTATTTATCAAGGACTGAGATATTAGGCGCACAGGCCTTTCTTCCAATCTGTCCTTGCTACATCTACTGACATATAATAACAGGCAAAGCTACATTACACTCACAAACAACATCGAAAGTAATGCGAATTACAACAACACTACAAACAGCAACAATGATTTAACAAAACACACAGGTACCCATACGAAGATTTTAGCACGTGTCATAATATCCGTTTGCGGGAGCCCCCCCCCCCCCCCCCCCCCCCCCCCCCCCCCCCCGCCGCCAAAAACTCCCACCCGGGGGGCACGCCACAAGTATACTTTCACTCGAATGGCATGCTAAGCACATAGAGAGAGAGAGAGAGAGAGAGAGAGAGAGAGAGAGAGAGAGAGAGAGAGAGAGAGAGAGAGAGAGACAGACAGACAGACAGACAGACAGACAGACAGACAGACAGACAGACAGACAGACAGACAGAGACAGAGAGAGAGAGAGAGAGAGAGAGAGAGAAATGAAATGAAATGAAATGAAATGAAACTTTATTTCTGAAGGATAAATGATTAGGTACACAGACCTTTTTTTCAATCACGTCCTTGCACAGGCACTCACACAAGACACGTAATATATAAGAACTAATTAAAACGGAAAGGTAAAACGAGATCATTCGAGACGTGCTTTATACGGATACGCGGCTATTCGCCGCGTATCCGTATAAGACATGTCTCGAATGTAAAGCATTTAGGCCCCAAATGATATAGACACAGAAATGCTTCTTTCTTTTCTGTACAGAGAGAGAGAGAGAGAGAGAGAGAGAGAGAGAGAGAGAGAGAGAGAGAGAGAGAGAGAGAGAGAGAGATTTTGGGACCAATGCACTGTGTCGACTAGAGTCAATGTTACTGTAACAATGATGCTTACCAATCTGGCAGACGTCACAGTAGTTCCTGACGCAGTTCTCCGCCTGGGTGTAGCACCAGGGTCTGAGTCCGGTACCAGGGTTACGGCAGTAGTTACCATCCAGACCGTCCGCCAGGTCACTGTTGATGACGAAGGGGTCGATGGTAACAATGTTTGTTCATCTTAGTAAGCGGTATGATATATGCAAATCATCATAGGTCATCCATTAACCCTTGACGCACTAACAGATGGCATGGATTGACTATGCAAGTTCAAGGGTAGTACCAGGATAGCTTGCCGTCGATAGTTTTGTTTAACCTTTAGGTTTTGCAGGAATCATCGCGACAACATCGCTACAGACAGCCAAGTGGTTACGGTTTCTTTTTTCTGTACTTTCAAACATTTCATGAACTATCTGTTTGCCTTTCTGGAACAGAGCAATAAAAATGCTTATGCCGTTTTCTAATAACACATTAACATGACACCCACACGTTTCATGTATTCCAAATGTGGACACTATTCAAATATACTGAAGTAGTTCAAAATGTTGTTAATAATTTGTAATTTTTAACCTTGCAGCCAAGAGTCATACGGTCAACAACCACAGGCTAACACACAGCCCGTGAAGTACAAAAAAGGGAGTCTATTGTGTGACAAAGCAAGAGTTGTATTACTATCAAAATCTCGCGTCCACAAGACTGGACTTCCTGTCTTTTGCTTTCCTTGAGCAGAGTTAACCCGTTCAGTGACGAGAAAAATTGAACACTTCACAACTGCAAGAGGTATAGATCCTCATCAGCACCCGCAGTTGCGGGGGCTGATGAGGATCTATGCTTCTTGCTGATACCACTTTGGATCCACGTTTCTGGGATAGCTAGAGTTTTTTGGCCGTTGCTTTATCGAAGATTGCATAAACACAGCTCAGTCAACTGGCTCTGACCGGGTTAATTCATTCGCGGCCACCCCCATCCGGATGCGGCTGGCGCGAATGAGTTAATGCTTGAACTGACTTTGATCTGTAAGCGTAGTGGTTGCAGTGGGGGACCTCGGACCAGGGAAGACATGGCTCGTTTTCCCGGGTAAAGTTGACAAGGCCTCTGTAGCTGGTACCATAGTCGCTCTCGTCATAACATTGTTCTTCGGCTAAAAAATATAAAGTCCAAGTTCATGCATGCCTCACATTTTGGGAGCTTCAGAAAACATATATACAAATCATTTATATGTCGTACAGTTACTTATCAGATACTGAATGTTGCTGATGTATTCACCAAATAAAAAATCTGTCCGGAATGTTTACTTTGCAATGTACATCTATTTTTAACCCATATCATACTGAGGCTAAAAGCTTCTAATTTTTACACTGTCATATGCAAGCTACATTACAGTACTTACAGTTAAGGATAGACCAATGGCTTTTGTTCAAGGGTGGTGCCAGAATAGCTTGGCGCCTAGAGGCGCCAAGCTATTCTGGCACTACCTTTGAACTATGTTAGTCAAACTTATTTCACACATTGTTGTATTCCGAATGATAAGGGTTAACATGGTATGGACACTGTCATTTCTCACATCTGCCATTGTTTATGTAAACAAAATTTAAACTCTGGACAAAAGGTAACCGAAACTATTCATATAAAGAAGTTTAGTAATACAACCAGCCTCAGGCATTACATCTAGATGTCCGTTGGCCTAGTCAGTTCAAAGGTAGTGCCAGGTAACCTGGCACGAGCCGTGAACTAACATTGCCGACCTGTCTCCCGCAGCTGTTAAACGGCCATTACAGATACCTCCCACAACCGTGAAAGTCATGATAAGGCGCAAAAGTTGTTAACTCATTCGTGACGTGCCAGCCGCGTATCCGGATGCTTCACGACTCGAATGACTTAATTACATGTCTAGCATGAGCGGAGTCTCACCCAGACGTACGGTGACTGTTGCGCTGAATCCTTTCTTCTGTCCGGAGATGGTGGTTAGCAGTTGGATCCCCATTTTGTTGGTCACGCTTCTGATGGACGCCTTTCGCTCTGTGCCGCAGTACCTGGACAGAACGGTTCAAGCAGAGGAAGGAGTGGCGACTGACAAAGAACACGTTGACTGCCAGTGGACCCAGATTGTGTTTCTGAAAGTTTCGTTAACTCATTCAGCCCGAGGGCCATATTTCCCAAATTTTGGAGGCGTCATCTAATGACTATGCACCAGTGGCAGAAGATGGATCGACCATGATAATTCAAGGGCAGTGCCAGATTAGCTTGGCGCCGACAGGCGTGAAGCTAATCTGGCACTACCCTTGAATTATCATGGTCGACCCATCTCCTGCTGTAGCGCGTCAGGGCTGAATGGGCTAATTCAAAGTGGAAGAGCAGTAAACTCGTCCAAGGAACATGGATATCACGAATGGCATCCGCAAGAGACATAGATCTTCATGAGCCCCCGCAACTGCGGGGGCTCATGAAGATCTATGTCTCTTGCAGCTGGAGTATGTTCACGTCTCTTCGGCAGGGAAGGGGTTAAGCGTTATGGCATAACGTCTTTCTGCCCACAAATAAAGTTATTTCAAAGACGGGGCGCAGAAAAGGGCCTGGACAAGTTCTGACCCCAGCTGTATTCGAATTCAGGACCTTTCAGACAAGAGTCGAACGATCTACCATCTGAGCGGTCAGCCACCCAGCTCCCCAGCTCCAGCAAAACGAAGAGAAACAGTTGGCAGTTCGAGGTTCGTCTGATGTATACTATGGCTTCAAAGCGTTCAATCACATTGTACAGTCGGATTCGTTATTGTCTACCGTATTTAAAAAATACGGTAGACTTTGAAATGGGGCTGGGTCGAGCGCATTCCGGAGCATGCACATGACGTTTCTGCGTGCGGTGCAGAAATTCTGGCAAAGAAGTAACAAGATAAACATGACGTCACGTCTAGCTACGCAAACATTACTAGAGAACGTCTTTTTGGCGCCAAACGCCGTATGTGTGTGTGTGTGTGTGTGTGTGTGTGTGTGTGTGTGTGTGTGTGTGTGTGTGTGTGTGTGTGTGTGTGTGTGTGTGTGTGTGTGTGTGTGTGTGTGACAGAGACTAGAGCCCGCGAATGAGAACGGACAAGCTAGAAATTTTAGGATACTGTCCCTAAAAGAATTATCTCGGGAGCTTCTTTTAAAATATGTTTTATTAAGACGCTCATTGGCGAGAAAATGGCTGTTTCACAAACACCGGTTGATACAAACTGGAGTCGGTAAATTTTCTTATTTTTACTAGATATGTTGCATATAGCTAGATAAAAGGGACATACTGAATGAGTCCGTTAACCAGCTTTGTACCTCTAGAACGTTTTGGGTGATAATTAATTTTTTTAAAATATTATTTTCATGTTTTTGGGACTAATTTCATGAATTTTATGGGTTAATCTTAAAACAATTGAATCTTTTTTACGAAAAAATAAATCTTCTCATTAATAATCGCATTATTTTTCATATACGGTATTTACATAAGCCTGCAGTTTGTCTCGGCTGTCGAATACGGTTAGGTCAATTGTGAACTGTATGCCCTAGGTGTGAAAATCAGTTTTCTGCACCACTTTTTCGGAGTCATTTGTAAAACAACTAACATAACTTCATTTTTTCTTTTACGAAAAAAAGTTATCTTCTTATTAATACTCTCATGATTTTTCATAGACAGTGTTTGCATAAGCCTGCTATTTGTCCCGGCCCTGGGGTAGGATTAGGTCAAATTGTGACCTGTAAGTTCTAGGTATGAAAATCATCAAGAAAATTGCAAAGTTGATCATCTGATACGTCAAATGTTAGTACTGCGTCGATGACGTATAACATCGAGTCGTCACTATGAACATGGCGTCGTGGGGCTAATGATGCCATGACTAGAAGCTTGAAGTGACGTCATTTCGCTGCTCGTGCTATTATTCTTCTTCAAAATAGCTATGTTACGCCAGACCACAGAGCTTACGAATGGCGGGGATCGCCGTGTGCTC
Source organism: Semisulcospira habei (assembly GCA_036245525.1). Lineage (NCBI taxonomy): Eukaryota > Metazoa > Mollusca > Gastropoda > Semisulcospiridae > Semisulcospira > Semisulcospira habei. The sequence goes on along the minus strand of BTPG01000002.1, from coordinate 285,869,850 downwards.
GTCTTTATTTATGTGTGCCAGTGTGTGTGGATCAGAGGGTGGGTTAGAGTAGTAGATGGATTTCTGTCGCTACACCAACCCACAGACCGTACTAATGGCCGGAAGCGCCGTGTGTCCGTCTTTATTTGTGTGCGTCGACGTGTGTGTTGATCAGAGGTTGGCTTAGAGAGAAGGGAAATGGATCAGCATTATAAGCCTAAAAAATATGAACAACTCTGAATGTTCCTAAAAGATAAACGCATCTGAGCTCCAAACAATACGGTAGACTTTGGGATGAAATCCTCATCTTGTTAACAAAGTTGGTTGTCTGGCTGGTTGGTTGGTTGGTTGGCTGTTGGCTAGATGGTTGGTTGGTTGGTTGGTTGGTTGGTTGGTTGGTTGGTTGGTTGGTTGGTTGGTTGGTTGGTTGGTTGGTTGGTTGGTTGGTTGTTTTTGTGCAACGCAGGCTTTGCATTCTTCTCCGTACACCTGTAATTATTACAGCGTAACCTACAGCTCCCGTCAGAACAGCGCTGACCCCGACATTTAAAAAAAAAAAAATTAACATTGCATAATCTTAACCTTCTTTCGGATACTTCATACTCAGGTACACAAAAAAAGGTCAAAGAGTAAATTATTCTGGTCTGTGAATTTCGACCTTTGCTGCTTTGACCTTCCGTAAAGTCCAAAATCACAGACCATCACACAAATGACGAAACACTCACGTGATCGGTTGTTGTCCTATTCTGCCGTGCGTCACCTTCAGCTCATCAATGCAGACCCCAGGGGATTTCTGCTCAATGTCCAACGTGTCAATATTCAGCACGATTGTGGAGTTCTCGGGACCCTGAAGGTGACAGAAAATACAGATTTTGAATTCAACAATTTAGGGAGACTTCGACTGTGGGCCCGAAGACGTTTCGCTACCGGGGTAGGAATCGGAGACGCCCTGGCTTCCTCCCCCCTCACCCCCCCCTCAATCCCCCCCCCCAAAAAAAAAAATATATATATATATATATATATATATATATATATATATATATATATATATATATATATATATATATATATATAGAGAGAGAGAGAGAGAGAGAGAGAGAGAGAGAGAGAGAGAGAGAGAGAGAGAGCGTTGGGGGTGGGGGTGGGGGGGGGGTGGCAGAAAATCCCCTGCAAAAAATATTTTGGGAGAAAGGCGGGGAGATGCACCCCACCTTTCCCCCCTACCCCCCCCCCCCCTAACCTCCCCCCGCCCCCCCTCCCGCCCTCCCCCCACCCCGGCCAATAGGTTGGAGAAAGGGGGAGGGGGGAGGGGCAGAACAATAATCACGCGCCCGATATTTGGGATGAAACGGACGGCGGGGTGAAGAGGGGGGGGGGGGGACCTCCCTCAATAGTTATCGAGAAGAAAAACGACACATATTTGCATTTTTATGTGGGATGTATTTCCAGCTGGACGACTATTGCGTCGCCCCCCACCCCCACCCCCCCACCCCGCCCCCTCCCCAACTTCCCCTCCCCACCCCCAACCCACCTCCCTCCAGGTGGTCGGAGTGTGTCGTAAAGTTGGACTAGCAAAACTAGCAAAAGATTATGACCATTATTCGACCAAGGACAACAGTAACATGGGTAAATACCCTTATGAACCAATGGCAGTCCAGATTGTTGGCATAATTGGATGGGTATCCAGGGGACGTCACAGTTGCGGTTCTTTGATTAGCATCTAACTGTATCAATCCACCGCAGTCTGTGAAATAAACACACACACACACACACACACACACACACACACACACACACACACACACACACACACACATACACACAGAGCCGAACAGGTAAACACAAATAAACCTATATAAACAAAACAGAAAGAAATTGAAGTTAATGATTTGTGACTGATGATTCGTCAGTTTACACGGGGACACTGTATACAACCTCTGATTTACATTACTGTATCAATTATTACCGGGTTGGGGTTTTCTGGCCAAAAACAAAAAATACATATACAAATATCAAGAAATCATGATGCTTTTTTTTTTTTTTTTTTGCATTTTTTTCTGGCAATCTACGTAAGCGGCAACTTCTCGGCTAAAAGACGAAAATTAAGTCAATGTCAAAACTATATGACAGAGACAAGAGACTATAAACTGTAATCGAACCACCTCCGCAAAAAGCACTACCGACAGTCAACGGATTTATTGACCCTTTGGGTGTCGGTAGCAGTTTAGTCACGATGATTCCTACAGGAATCATCGCGACTAAAACCGCTCATCATCATCATCATCAGTCCCTTGCCCGAACTGGGCGTTGGGGGGACTGAAAGGCAGCAGCAACAGACAGTGCTCTCCACTGAGTTCTATTTTGGGCGGTGGCAAGCAAGTCTGGCATCTCGAGTTCGGTCCATTCTTTTATGTTTGCGACCCAACTCTTTCTCTGACGACCTCGCCGACGACTTCCTTCGAGAGTGCCTTGGAGGATAGTCTTGGACAAGGTGTTGTGTCGGGTCACGTGGCCAAACCAAGCAAGCTTGCGCCATTTCACGGTTGCCAGAAGGGGTTCATGTGGGCCCACCAGGGAAGTGACGATGCTCCGTACATATTCGTTGGTCTTGTGCTCGCGGTACGAGATGCGGAGCAACTTCCTCAGGCACTTGTTCTCAAAGGCCTGGATTTTCTTTTCTGAGTCTGCAAGCAGTGTCCAAGTCTCACAGCCGTAGAGCAGAATAGACACTACGAGGGACTTGTAAAGCCTGTACTTGATGGTGAAGCTGATGGAGTTACTTCGCCATATCCTGTCCAGCCTGGCCATTGCGGATGTTGCTGTACCTATCCTGATACGGATCTCTGCTATGCAACTACCGTCTTTGGACAGGGTGGCTCCCAAGTACTTGAAGCTATTGACCTCTTCTAGCTTCTGGCCGTTCATGTGAATGTTGCTGCTGCTGTCGCTTGTGGTGTTGATCATCACTTTGCTTTTATCCGTACTGATCTCCATGCCATAAGACCCTGCGCTACTTGAAAGTTTGTCTGTCAGGTTTTGAAGCTCACTATTGCTGCCTGCCATGAGGTCAATGTCGTCTGCGAATCGAAGATTGCACAGGGATCTGCCACCAATAGAGATTGAAGTATGGTGGTCGTGGAGGGTTTCCTGCATGATCTTCTCCAGAAATATGTTGAAAAGGACAGGAGAGAGCAGGCATCCTTGACGGACACCGATCGTCGTCCTGAAGAACTCGCCTGACTGATTGTTAAGTAGAACCGCGCTGCAGGCGTTCTTGTAAAGCGCTTCTATCATTTGGATCAGTCCCTCCTCTATGTTGAACGATCTCATGACTTGCCAGAGTCCGTCGTGCCAGACGCGATCAAATGCTTTCCTGAAATCAATGAAGTTGTGGTAGAGTTCGCGCTGATGCTGCAGATGTTTCTCGATCAGGACGCGGCAGTTGAAAATCTGCTCTACAGTGCTTCTTCCAACTCTGAAGCCAGCCTGTTCTTCTGCCAGCAGTTCCTCAGCGAAAGTTTTGAGGCGGTTGAGAATGATTCTAAGCATTACTTTGCTAGGGTGACTTATCAGACTGATAGTTCTGTAGTTCTGGCACTGTTTCAGGTTTCCTTTCTTGGGGAGCGGGATCACTAGAGACTGTGTCCATTCTACTGGCCATTTCTTTTGCTCCCAGATCTTTTGACAGAGTGTAGTGAGGACCTTCGTTGTTACTTCTCCTCCATGTTTCAACAGTTCAGCAGGTACGTTGTCTACACCTGGAGACTTTCCTCCCTTCAGGCCGCGTACGGCTGCTTCCACCTCTTCAGCTAACACTGGCAGGTCTTCAGCCTTCCTGGCCCCAGCCTGGTTGTTTTGGAGGATGCTGGTGTCTGGCTCAGCCTTGTAGTTATACAAGTCTCGGCAGTACTCAGTCCATCTGTTTAGTACAGCAGTGTTTTCCGTAAGGAGTTGGCCGCTGCTGTCTTCGATGACTGTGGCTGTTCGCTGTTGAGTCTTGGTGAGGGTCCTTAGCGTTTCATAAGCCTTCTTGCTGTTGCCGTTTGCCATGTCCTCTTCCACGCTACAACACTGGTCTTCAATCCAATCTTCTTTGGCTTCTTTCATCCTCTTCCTGATCTTCTTGTTGACAAGTCTGTACTTGTTTGCTGATGTGAGGTCTTGGCCTCTCTTTTTCTTCCAGGCTCTCCTCTCATCACAGAGATCGAGGATGTCATCGGTGACCCAGGGCTGTTTGCGCTTCCTCTGCTTCCCCAGCACTTCTTCTGCTGTAGAAAGTAACACCTCTTTTATATTTCCAGCAAGGGTGTCTACGTCACAGTCCAAAGTAGCCAAGGCTGCAAATCTGCCTCCCACCTGGGCTTGGAAGAGCTCTTCTACTTCCGGGTCTTTTAGCTTCTGGAGGTCGAATCTGATGCGAGGGCTCTTGCTATCTCGTTTCAATGCCAGCTTCAACTTGAGTCTAGTAAGGACGAGGTTGTGGTCGCTGCCAATATCAGCGCCAGGAAAGGACCTCGTTTGTGCTTTGCTAACGCTGGATTTGAATCGTCGAGGCAGCAAGATGAAGTCAATCTGGTTATGGACCAGGCCTCCTGGCGATTGCCATGTCACTGTTCTTGACTTCTTGTGTGGATGGAGGGTATTAGCAACGGTGAGACGGTGACTGTGCGAACTCTAAAAGTCGCAGGCCTCTGTCGTTTGTTTCTCCAAGGCCAAACTTGCCAGCTGTTCCTGCCCATTGTTGGTAGGCGTCAGGGCCGATCTTTGCATTCCAGTCACCGAGGACAGTCAGAATGTCTTTCTTAGGTGTTTTCTTGATGATGTTGTCCAGTTGTTCGTAAAATTCTTCTAATTCTTCATCATCATGATTTGCTGTTGGAGCGTATACTTGAATGATAGTGATGTTGTGCGGTCGGGCGGAGATGCGGATGGAGATTAGTCTGCTTGACACGGGGTGCAGCTGATGACAGTTCCAGCCACCTCTTTCCTTACGATAAAAGCTACGCCATGTTCGTGCTTGGTTTCTTTTCCGCTGAACCAGATTTTATGGCCTTCATCTGTTGTTGTTTCTCCGAAGCCTGTCCATCGAACTTCTGCAAGTCCTACAATGTCCCAGCGATAGCGCTTCAACTCGTGGGTGAGTTCCTTCACTTTGCCGCACTGGTAGAGTGTGCGAACGTTCCAAGTTCCGATAGTTATTCCTTGCGTGGGCAGCTTGATGGTGGGTTTGGTTCCAGTAACACACTTGTCGCCCCCACCCTGGAGACCTCCAATGGGGTGCGCGGTCGTTGGTGATCCGGGCCCCGACCGATCCGGCATGTTATTCTTATTCTGTTGCTTGTCCATCAGTCCTTTCAATGGGCTTAGGCGAACTTGGCGGCGCCCGTCTCCTCTCCAAGTATTTCAACTGACTGAGAGACGCGTCAGCCCCTCACAACGTTTCGCCCGCCAGCAGAAGCGGTTACCGGGGTGTGGCTAGGTAAAGGACCTGGAGCCAGCTGTGAGAGTTGAGTGCCATGTGAAGACCAGTGCTCCCGCCCTCCCCAAGAGGCGCTGCTGGCTGAAAAGTCAAAGGTACTACTTCTCCATGAACACTCTAAAACCGCTACCGACACGCAAAGGGTTATGATCTAACAACAGTGACTGGATAACAAGAAAAACGAATAACAGACACACGTACTGCTGTCCGTTGGTTGGTAGTAGCAATAGCCGACGAAGACTGATCCACTGGCATAGTGAAAGAAGTTGGGTCTGTTATCAGGAGAGGTGGCGGTGCCAGTTTCAGTTGAAGAATGTTTTACCAGGATAAAGGACTCAGTTACGCTCATTCCTGGAAAAGCAAGTGAAAATTTCAGTTACATGTATATAATTTCTTTTCTTTTAAAATGTTATTATTATTATTATTATTATTATTATTATTATTATTATTATTATTTGTTACGTGGTAGTCGTAGTCGTATTCTGATACAATCACACCAGACGCACTCACATAGGGTTCTTGTAAAGAAACTTCACTCAGCTGCAGCTCGTCACACGTGGCACAAGGTTGTAGACCACACTGGAGTAACAGTTCCAATAATATTTTATTCTCACGATGCACTCTCTGCACAATGCGTCCACAAATGCATCCACACTTTGGTACACTGTCTCTCATCAATGCATCCACAATTCTGATACACTGCGTCTCACATACAATGCACAAAGACTAATAAATTGTCTCCTCTACAATGTATCCGCAGTTTTGATACACTGTGTCTCTCAAACAATGCACACACATAATTCGCTAACACCCCTTTTTTTTTTAATACTATTACAGATTTCCAGAACAATCCCGCAAATTACACAACTCAACCAATCAGAAAAGAAAACGTAACTAAAACTCATTAATATTCATATACAATTTTCCACGAACTTCTAGGTGCATTCCGTAAAATCCGTGCATTCCGTAAATGTAGCCAACATGTGTATGATAAAACTTTGACGTCATATCTGAGGTCACTAGAACGATCGTGACCCTGCCCGAACCTACAAGTCTAATGTAGGTCAAACTTTGCAATAATGTAGCGAAAATATGTGTCATTCTAGCTACGCCACAAAAATCGATTGCAATTCTCCGTGTAAAAGAAAACGAGTCATACTAAAACGGTACGTAATTCTTATCCAAAATAACTCCAATGAATATCGAATCTTTCCTATGATCAACACACACATGCTCTAAAAAGAATAACACAACCACAAGCGTAACATTATTATTATTATTATTATTATTATTATTATTATTATTATTATTATTATTATTACGATATTCATTTAGTTGTTTTTGGTTGTGTGTTAGTGGTGTTGTTTTGGGCTGCCAGGCAAATACGTCGCTTCGGGGGAAAAATGGGCAAAATAATTTAAAATCGTTATTTCATTTTGATGTTGTTGTTTTTTTTATAAAAACCAAAACAATAATCAAAGCGTTATATTTGAATACGCGAAGAACTTAAAGAAAGAGTACGTCTGTTTACACAAACGTGTGTTCCATTTAGGATCACAAACTGCTCGAAACACGACTCTCAATGCATGAAAATGCATTATGTGAGTGTCTATGTTCAGCCTCTAAATGCACAGAGAACTAGTCAATCCTGCAACGCCAACCTTTGATGGGGTGACAATCTTTCTTGTGTTTGAACAGGACGAGAGGCTGGGTGTTGGGCAGGGAGACGGAGGCGTCAGGGTACCCATCGTCACGGCAACAGAAGTAAAAGCGCACGTCATCCCCGTAAGTACCGTCCGGCAAGGTTCCCGTTTTCTGGGTGTACTCTGTGGTAGTCGGCGCCTTGTTGTCGTACTGGATCCAGCCTGTCCCGAAACCTGACGCAAAATGGTGGTCGAAACTGGTTAACCCTTCCACTGCCGAAACAAGGCGAGCGTCATCCAACGGCAAGAGGCATAGATCCTGTGGGGCCCCCGCATTTGCGGGGGCTCATCAGGGTCTATACCTCTTGCCGACTTCATCCAAATCAGCATCCTTCAGACGGGGCTCTCATTGTATGATGGGTTGCAGAAATTTTAACCGTGACCTTTGGCAGTGAAACCAAAGACAGTATAATAAATATAATATACTGTCTTCGGTGAACCTCGGGATTAAAAATAAAATAAAAAAAATAAAAAAACACACCGTGATTTCATTCGAGGCCATTCGAAGAAAGAAGGAGTTAAACACAGAAACTACAGGTAAGGTTGGGTGGCCCTGCCTTCCTTTCACAGGGCGTTGGCAGTTGTGTGTCGATACACGTACCTGTGGCGGTGATAATGATGTTGGTGATGGTGATGATGTAATCGCTGGCGACACTAAGTGGTGACATTGACAACGAAAATGCCCTCTATTTATAATCATCACCATTAGTAGAAGTAGAAGAAGTAGTACTAGTAGCAGTATTATATTGATGTCGTACAATTATTGCTACTACTGGCGTTATTTGTTTTAATCAAACGATGATGACGATTATTATTATTATTATTATTATTATTATTATTATTATTATTATTATTATTATTATTATTATTATTATTATTATTATTATAAACGCTCACCTGCAGGACACGATCCTCCAGACCGGTAGATGCAGTAATCACCGACCGGCCACTTGACATTGTTTAGAGAGGTGTTAGTCACACAGAAATGTTGTTCCGCCCGGGTCCCGCCCATGTTCCCTTTCAGCAGGAAGGGGCTGTACTTGCTGACGCTGTAGAAGTAGTGAATAAGAGACCCTGTCTGGAACTGTGTGCCTCCAGGACAGCCCGTAGGTGGTGCCAGCATGGCGTACTGACCTCCAGGAAATGCGCTTGGGGCTGGAACTGATCGCATGAAGTGTGTAAGTTGATTGAATCGTTTCGGTTTAACCCTTTCAGAGCGTAGACAATTTGCACATTACCCAACTGCAAGACATATAGATCCTCATGAGTCCCCGCAGTTGCGTGGGCTCATGAGGATCTATGCCTCTTGCTGACATCACTTTAAATCCATGTTTCTGCGACAACTTGGTGGGGTTTTTTTTTTCGTTGAATTAACTCATTCAGTCCGACGGCCGTATTTCCCAAATTTTGGTGGCGTCATCAAATGACTATGCACCAGTTGCAGGAGATGGAATGACCATGATAATTCAAGGGCAGTGCCAGATTAGCTTGGCGCCTGTCGGCGCCAATCTAATCTGGCACTACCCTTGAATTATCATGGCCGACCCATCTCCTGCTGTAGTGCGTCAGGGCTGAATGGGTTAATCAAGATTGCACACACTCTGCACCAACTGGCACTGAAGGGGCTAAAACTACTACCCCAACATTTGACTAGTTTTGGGGCAGGGGCTGACGCAACCACGGTCTGACTTCGGTTTTCTTGCAAGATTCGTCCCTCAAAACTAAAAATGATAGAAGATGGGTGGGCTTTGACGGTTCAAGGGAAGCGACACCCTGTTAAAACAGGGCCGTCGCTCCTTAACCCTTTTGCCCCAATGGTCCCATTTCTCAAATTTTGGAGGTGTTGCCTAATGACGATGTACCAGTTGCAGGAGTTGGACTGACCATGTTAATTCAAGGATAGTGCCAGCTTAGCTTGGCGCCTTCAGGCGCCAAGCTAATCTGGCACTACCCTTGAATTATCATGGTCAATCAGTCTCCTGCTATAGGGACTCGGGGCTAATTGGGTTAAGTTCGTCGAAGGGGTGGTGGTCTTGTTTTAAAGGGAAAGAACTGCATTTGACTGTTTACCCAGCGCTTCCGTGCACTTCAAGAGTATTAAAAATCGGTCTGGCGCCGCGGAAGGCTAATGAAACCGATTTTTTTTTTTTTTGCCAGCAAAAGGCATAGATTCTCATCAGCCCCTGTAGTTTGCAAATGTCGAGCGACGTATACTTTTTTATATTCAAACCAAAATGTTGATCGCTAAAATGTTGGTCGCCAAATTGCTGACGGACAGGAGTTTGAAATGTAACGACGTACCCAACCCAAAAAACAAAACAAAACAAAAAACACAATTAGAATTGGCAAGTACAACACATTATTTTTTTTTAAATAAACTGTGTTGTACCAGTCCTTTCTAAAGCCGTTTCTTTCTTTGCACAACATTTCTTGACGTTTCTACTTTTGTACATCGTATTGTATGATACGTTTCTTTGAGCGCACTCTTTTTCAGGAATGACTCATCAGACCAGTTGCATGAGTGAGATTAGCCCTGCGCCAGCCACTAAGCAAAGTGCTCCGCTATAACTGTAGCGGAGCACCTTGTTTAGTGGCTGGCGCAGGGCTAAGCTCACTTTTGAAACTGACCCCTCCTACATAACTCGGCTCAATGATTCAAGTAAGTTAGAAAAGGAATTAAATTACCTTGTGTGAGTATGGTGGTACAGCCAGTGGCAGGATCCAGACCGTCGGGACAGTAACACTGGCAGACTCCTTTGACCTTGGTAACGAAACCCTCATTTTGGCACGTCAGGGTGAAACTGCTGCAGTTCTTTGCTACACGTGATAAACATGATTAAAGTATTGTAGGATACAATACAATAATGTGATGTAAGAATTAATTCATGATAATTGATTTTTCGTAGCCACAGTCATTTGACGCAGTAGAATATATATTTTTTAGAAGCGTGTCGAGGCAGAGATTAATGAAAATAATAATAATCATCAAAACTAAAGCAAACCAACTAGGAATTAGACCAACAAAAAAAAGGTGACAACAATAATGAGACAAAGCATGAAACACACACACACACACACACACACACACACACACACACACACACACACACACTCACGAATAGCAAAATTAATAATTAAAACATTATTGAAACGTATTCCCAAACGTACCTTGACATTGATAGGCAGATGCTATTTCCCTAAAGTAGTAAAGATATGCTCGCTCTATCGGTAGCTCTGGAAACAACACGGTGATTGCTATTGGCAGACTGGGACCGTACTGAAAGAAGAAAAACAAACTAGTAATAATATTATGAAATATACTTTTACGTCGATATGTTTAACATGTTTAAGAGTTTCAGTTTGCATGTTGAACCCTTTCATTGTCGGGATAAAGTGAACTGCAAGAGGTATAAAACTTCATGATCCCCGCAAAGGGGGGAGGCTCATGAGGTTCTATGTCTCTTGCTGGCCCGGCTTAATATCAGTGCTCTTCGGACCGACGTGGTCATTATACGCTGAAATGCAATGATTTGTTTTTAAAGACACAATTCCTGGTCACAGGTAGAGAAGGGGCAATAATATTTCGAACCATTGACATAAATACTGATATATTAATAAACCATATTAAAGAGAAGTTCCTGTTTTCGTGCGAGCTGTGATCATCATTACGACAATTAACCCCTTCACTTCCCGGGGAAAAGTGAACACGATCCAACTGCAAGAGACATAGATCCTCACGAGCCCCGCGACTGTGGGGGCTCATGAGGACCTGTGCCTCTAGCTGGGACCAATGTATGTCTCCGTTTCTTCTCGGGGGTTCTTTCTCCGGGTACTCCGGTTCTTCCACCCCCCCCCCCCCCCCCACTTTGGTACCGGTCTCAGGCCACTTTACAAATTTCAAATACAAGCGATCAAAAATCTCTGTAACTTCAGTAGCTGACTGGCCCTTCGTTTGTCTTGTACTGTGTTTGTCTTAAATGGCGTAAATCCGTGTCTGTTTCGTGAGTGTTTGTGTTTGGGTTTCAGGCGCGGCGCTTTGAGTCGATTTCCCCAAAATTGAGAAAAAGCGCCTATATAATAACGGTATTATTATTATTATTAAAAGTTTTGGTCGTTGAATGAACAAAGAAACAAAAATGTACGTATAGTGGCAGGGAAGGGGTTAGATCGTTCTGTCAGAGCTAGAGGAAGATAACTCAGACAGGCGCCAAGCTAATCTGGCACTACCCTTGAATTATCATGGTCGACCCATCTCTTGCTGTAGTGCGTCAGGGCTGAATGAGTTAACCAGCTCAGAAGGTCAAGTCTAGTAGTTCTTGCTCATTCTAAGGGTGGTGCCTAATTAGATTAGCAAAATATGGATGCGGAGTATTAGGCAAGAGAACAGGCGTATTACGACTGTAGCCTAATTTCCAGCAAAGTCGCGGGCAAACCTGAGCTAGGTAATGCATGGTAGACGAGATATCGTATCCAAAAAACGTTCGCTGCTCTCCGCTTCGCTTTCTGTACCACTGGCGCATATCTGAAAGAGAAAGGTAGCATCAGTTCACCCTCCCTTAATGGTCATCACCCGGACAAAACTGCATGATGATTCAGGACTTTACTGGTGGCCAATGACAGTGACAGGGGTAATTAATTAACAGAGAAAATGGGAGGGGGGAGGGGGGCGTGGGTAAGGAGTGTCCTGCATCACGCTTAATAAAGAGATGAGTCAGAAATGGTATGACTTGAAACTGCACACAGGGCTGAGTGCGGCCTACGTCAGCCCGAGGACCCTCGCTTACTGCCGGTATTCATAACTTGAAAGATGTCGCGGGGTGTGGGGGAGGGGGGGAGGGGGGGGGGAATCGGCCTTCCGGGTTTCAGAGGGTTCTTAACTTGAATTCGCGAAGGGTAAAGGGAAGAAAGATGATTTGGATCAGCGCTACAATAAATACAACGTTAGGAAAATGCCAATTCGAAGTCTTTCGTAGATATTAATTACAGAAAGGAGTAATTAAAGAGAAGCTGCGAGTCTGCATTTCACTGATTTGCCACTTTGCAAATCAGACTTTAATGTGAAAATACAATTTGCAAAACTGGTAGTCGGAACGTTTGTGCTATGCTTACTACTTTATATAAAAAGGTGGTGAAAATGTGATGTCATGCCACTTTGACTGCGTTGCATTAACCCCCTTGCAACTAGGAAAGACGACTCTGATCCCATCACAGACAGACTTCCGGAAAACCCTTAGTTTTTCTTAGGTGAAGGGATTTAAGCCATACCATACTGAGACTAAAAGCTTCAAATTTGTACACTGCCGCCGTATGCAAGCTACATTATAGTACTTACAGATAAGGATATAGATAGACCTATGGCTTTAGTTCAAAGGTGGTGCCAGAATAGCTTGGCGCCTAGAGGCGCCAAGCTATTCTGGCACTACGCTTGAACTATTTTAGGCAAACTTATTTCACACACTGGTGTATTCCGAATGATACTGGTTAAATGAAACACACAAGAGGCATAACTCTTCATGAGCCCCCGCAACTGCGGGGGCTCATGAAGAGTTATGCCTCTTGCAGTTTAGGTGATTGTCATTGTGTCAGGCAGTGATGGGATTCATTGTGGAAAAACTGTAAAAATACGTCCTCGTACCGCTGGTGATGTTTTGCCAATTGATCCTCACCCAGCCATCTCGCTCTATGCTCTGCTGCTCATGACCCCAGCCTAGCACGTGGCCCAGCTCGTGAGTGCACGAGACCTGCAATGCGGATTTCCACAGCATGACCTCACCGACTCAATCGTGATACAAGTTCCTAACACGTGATTAGGGCCGTAAGAGCACGTGACCGGCAAAAATTTCAGTAGCATGGCATCACCTGCCTGATCGCATTACAAATGTCTAATATTAATAACCATTACCAGCATCATCATCAGGGTGTTCATAATGTCATAAAAGAAGAAGAAAATGAGTTTTAAAGTATCATTTATTTCTTCGGGTGCTGGTCTTTGGCTTGGACCTTACGGTTCCAAGCTATGAGGTCCAATATCACAGACCCGCTCACGAGTGCTATACTGATAAAAACGATATGCTGTACATTTTACGAAATCATACTTTGATACTGCCTGCAGTCTCAAAGTGTCACTCCGCCGTGAGATGGCCTTAGTCGCCTGCTCGGCGTTAAACCCAAATAACTAACTAACTCAAAGTGTCACTGAATCAGTACATATTTTATTTTACATGATGTTGCTATTAATTCAAAAAAGAAGGACCACAGGGGTCAGTCACGCCCGGCGGAAGTCATGGGGTTTTGTTTAAAACGGACGACTCCCTAACAAGGCACGAGAGAGAAATCACGGCGCAAAATCAGCGTGGATCATAAGAATCGACAACACTGCAAACATCTGCCCGTTGGAGATGTTCGGAGTGTTGTCTACGCTTATGGTAAAAGCCGGTGACTTCGCTCTTGTTCGTGCGTCGTCAACGTAACCCCACTGATGTAATACGTCATTATTACGGTTTCTTCCACTTGAAGTCAGCGTCCTTGATGACGTATTACATCAACTTGAGCGTGACAAGCTCCTATGGAAGACGTACCCTATCGCAACACTTGACGAGTTGTCCGTTCGCGTATTTACGGTTCCCTATTTCAGACGTGCACCTGAAAGAGTGTTAATAATGAGAATGGGAGAGTTAGCGGTGTGAGAAGAACCGAAAGTTAACCCATTGCGTGTCGGTAGCGGTTTTTGTTGCAATGATCGCGACAAAAACCGCTACCGACACTTAAAGGGTTATACTTACTACTGTCGGACATCTACCTAGGCAGACATCCCGTTTCAGCAGCTTTGAAAGTATGCTGATCAGTAGAGTTTGCAGTCGTCACTACTGACGTCGATCGGCATAATTATAATTATTTACTTCTGCAGACTCAAATGAATAGGATTCTCAGGAGTCCAAGGAAGTCCCATTAAGCAAAAGGTCGTCGGTCCCACTTCGGCCTGAAAACATATTGCGTACTGGGGAAGTCCGGAAGTACGACATTGTGCAATTTTGTGATTTTGTACCACAATCGTAGAGCAGCAGGTGCCTATTTATGAAACTGTGAAAACTTAAGTCATAGAAATCAGTGGATCACCTTTCACATTTATCTAAACAAACACAGCATATTAAATTGAGAAATAAAATGCAAAAGTTAAAACATTACTAGTATCTCAGTCACGCTTTGCTGACGCTAATTCAGACCCTTTCTGTTTACTGTAACCCATTTAGCCCTGACGCACTACAGCAATAGATGGATCGACCATGGTAATTCAAGGGTAGTGCCAGATTAGCTTGGCGCCTGTCGGCGCCAAGCTAATCTGGCACTACCCTTGAATTATCATGGTCGCGGATCCATCTGCTGCAACTGGTGCATAGTCATTAGATGACGCATCCAAAATTTGGAAAATACGTGCGTGGGGTTGAATGAGTTAATCACTTGCGATAGCGAACGTGAGTTTGTGCAACGGCTGAGCCATCTGCCGTCCTTCAGTCAGTTTCTCTGAGAGAACCCACAACTAGCCCAGCATTAACCCCTAGACTGCCAGCGAACGCAGATTTTGCCTTTTCAAATCATTGTAAAAGCATTCAGCGTCCTCCAAGATCCCCAGCCGCGATATCATCGTGATACAAAACGGCCACCGCAAGAAGCATAGGTCCTTATGAGCCCCCAGCAATGGCGGGAGGATCTATTGCAGTTGGGTGATGTTCGGTGAAGAGGTTAATGATAATCAGCAAGTCTTACCCTTCCCCTGGCCTGGTGTCGAATTTAATGTAGCTATTGTGGTCCAGCCCGTATTTAGCTGCCGTGGTGCTGCCTTCCCAGGGGACGAACATGATGCACGTGTTGTCGGATATATACTGCATGGCCGCCAGGGCTGAGTTTCGGTCATCGGCAGCTGTGTTTAGGAAACAAGTATTGTTCAACATCATCAGCTGTGGTTGGAAAATGTTTTGAACAGTTTACTTCAATATTATCCCGCAGAGCCGATAAACAGCCCAGTGCGAAAAAGGTCCACGTGCCGAAGAGGGCCGCAGTGGGCACGCGCACGGCCGTGCGCGGGCCCACTGCTGCCGTCGTCGGCCCGGACAGCTTTTCCTACTGGGGAGGTGAAAAATGCGGGATAATTTTCAGACGTAATCGTCGCATTCGCAACAACGGAAGACGTCTGTAAGGGCTGTGTTGGGAAATGGGCGAAGCTTGATTGTGCCAAGGTATGACAGATTAGCTTGGTACCTTTCCAGGTGCCAAGATAGTCTGGCAATACCACGATGATGATCTGCCAGAGTCTCTATGTAAAAAGCAACCGGACCAAAGTCGGCAGCAGTAGCAGCCCCCTGCGGCCGACTTCGGCTTGATGGTCTTTGCTTAATTGGTAGCACTTGAAGACGGTATGTGTTTTGCTAGCTGGTACTGAAAGAGTTGTAGCCTGGTGGAAAACAACCCATCTTCAGAAACTAAATAAAGTAATGAATGAAATTAACTAAAACACATGTGTTATTCAGTAGATAAATCATATGTCTGCCACGAACATGGCTACGTATATGATGTATGTGACAGAAAACATTCAACACCAAAATGATCCAAAATGCTGCACCGTAGGCTATACTAGTCTTCTTTAGCCGGCCAATGACTGTTATTTTGTTTTCATCCCTACGTCACACGACCAACCTTTTTAGCACAAACCGTACCCATGTAACCTCGCTACAAAATCCCTTGTAGCGACTAATGGCGGGCCTCTTATATCCCGATGTATGACGGGATATGACCTCGTTTTCGATTCTCTAGTACCAGCTTTGTTCGACAAAATAGAGAACAACAGACTCAAAACAACAAAGCTTTTTCACATTGTTCCGAACAATACGCACTCTAGAGTTATTTTAAAAACAACAGCTTCCAGTTTTGAACAATATTTTCGGTCGAAATGCGCGAGACTAAAATTAGAGTAGGCCTTCCCCGGCCTTCCCCTGATCAAAAATAGCGCACCAAGTTCGCTGTCACACGATCGTCGCTTCAATGCCGAATATTAAATTATAAACTATCATTTTAGTGAACGACAATCGGAAAAAAACACGCAAGCATTATTAAATCGCATTATTTTGACAATATGTAAACAGTGCGGCTCGAAAAACGCTTTCCAAAAGTGAAACTGAAATTGACAAGCTGCCAGCAAGAGCGGCCGGTGTTTGCGCATGACCGTGACCACTTGCAACTGCAGGGGCTCGCTCGGAACTTTATTTAGGTCAACTATAGGAGATGCCACAGACGTTCGAAGCTTGATCAACTTGTCTAATTTTACGAATATAGCGGAGGAATGAAAACAAATAGTACGTTAATGGTAGCAAGCGTTTGCCTCAAGAACCTTGTAGGTCTTCGGGAGGTCAAATTAACCATTGTAATCTTCAGGCCTTCGGGGTACAATGGTTACTTTGACCTCCCTCAGGCCTACAAGAGTCCGTATAGCAAACCCCTGCTACCAATAACTTATATGATACTATTGTTGCAAGTTTATTTTCTGTGACACTGCAATTTAAATGCAGTTTTCTTTTCGTGAGTTGTCTGTTTGTGTGTTTATTTTTCTCCATGCCTGCGCATTTCCAGCGAGACAAAGGTCTTTGGGCCGACGATGGCCGCAGTAGGCCCGAGCACGGTTGTGCGCGGGTCCATTGCGGCCGACTTCAGTAGTGACAATAACAAGACCAACTTACTGATGGTGTCCAAAAAGATGTAAGGGACTATGCCGTTAGTCCACAGTCTGCCAGGCTCCTCAACGAAACGTTTCCGGCGTGTAGACGTCCCGTCCCCTCCCTCAACCTCCACCTCGACTTCTTCATTCACCCCTCCCTCCTCCGGATCCACCCCATGTTCCCGATCATCAGTAGCAACGTGGGTCACGGGGTCGCCGTCTATCAGAGAACCTTCTCTGCCTTGCCCGGGACCCTGAACCATTTATTATTTTTTTGGTTGCTGTTTGTTGCGGTAAATAAACTATTTTACTATTTTTCCTGTATGCATTTTCCCAATGCGCAAAAGGCCATCGGGCCAACGTCGGCCGCCTTGGCCCGCGCACAGTCGGCCCGATGGCATTTGCGCACGGGGTTGTAGCTGTAATGATTTGTACGCTTTGTGTACCCTGGTGAACGGGAAGTTAGCATGAAAGTGCAACGACTCCATCACGTCTCAGGTTGATCAGGTTTTTCAGATTTGGCTGGATACACACATTTAAATGTTCTTTTTCGTTTGTTTGTTTGTTTGTTTGTTTAGTTATTTGTGTTTCTTTTTTCCTTTCTTTCTTTCCATTTTTCTTTCTTTTTTTTTGTTTGGCTTTTTTTGTGTGTTTGTTTTTTGCACATGCAGTGCAGGCAGTCTTGTTGCTGGCGGGACGTTAAGCAGTGTACACCCAACCTTGATGCTGCGAACACTGCGGCATATCGATATCTCCTCGTAACAATCCTACAAGTTGCTTCGGATGAGTGTCTCAGACTGGAGATGTAAATGAAGCTCAGTGTTCCTCGCTGAATGATTGAGGGTCACTATAGCTTACTTCACCAATTTGGCTGTCAGTAACGCTCTCTATTGAGGTGATTACTGCAGGAATAACCACGACGAACACTCCCCACCCCCTCCCCCCTCCCCCCCCCCCCCCCCCCCCCCACAAAAAAAATAAAAAATAAAAAATAAAATAAATAAATAAATAAATAAATAAAAAATAATAAAAATTTAAAAAAAAATTAAAAATACTGACAGTCAAGGGGTAAAGATATATAATATGCGTCAGCATGATGCACACGTATCACAGAACTGAATGGAATGATGCACACATCACACCGAGAAAATGGGCGTCGGAACCCAAATTAATCTGTGCGTAACGGTCACTATTTACTCCAGGCACAAGCTCACAACAACCCATTTGCCTGAATCAGCTCAAAGGAATACATGCCTCTTGCAGATGGAGACAGCGGGCTGAATCCACTAACTTTGTTTCGGCCCAGTAAAGGAAGCCCAATTTTCCCCTCGAGGGATAACACATTTATAAAGATATAAATACAAATGAAGCAAATGTCTTGAACGTTGAAAAAGGGGGTGGTTATTAACTTACATTGCCTAGTATACTGACGAGCAAGAGAAATGCGACAGTTTTGGAATCATCGGAAACACTTTAGTGTTTCTGATGATTCCAAAACTGTCGCGTTTCTTTTGCTCCTCAGTATATATTGTCTCATTGAAATCAACTAAGAGAGTGATGTGTTTAAAATATTTCATAAAAATAAAACTCGTCCCAACAGCTGAGTGGTGTAGTAAGCTCATTTCAAATACACGATTCAATGGAGAAAAAAAAAATCATCAAAATGAATGACTCATACCCGAAACGCATTTCCAAATTTTGGAGGTGTCACCTAACGTCTATCTGTACCAGATGCACCCGATTGGTCGACCATGACAATTCAAGGGTAGTGCCAGATTAGATTGGCGCCCTCAGGCGCCAAACTTATCTGGCACGTGCCTTGAATTATCATGGTCGATCCATCTCCTGTTATAGTGCGTCGGGGTTTTAATGGGTCAAGCAAAAGGTCCTCGGGCTGACGCCGGCCACCGTTGGGCCCACGCACAACAGTGCGCGGGCCAACGACGACCTACATCGGTCCGTTGTGCCAGGTGGGTGATGATAGTTCCGTCGGTTGGACCAAGCGCGCAAAAGACACACATCTTGCACGTATGTGTAATTGGAATTTCTTTCATAATTACCTCATCTTTAAAGCTCGCGCATCCTACCAGACACAAGGTGTAGAGACAGAACAGTACCAACAGTCCACTCAGCAGACTCCTGGTGAAGGGAAACATCTCAGTCCTGGGGGCTCGAACCCTGCGAGTCTGGGCCGTCCAAGCTGTACACACCAAACATCAAGTCATGAAGTGCTGTATCAAACATTTCAAGCCTGGGACACATTGTCCCAAAAATTAATGTGTGTGAGGTTTTTTTTTTATTATTTTATCTTATCTTATCTTATTGTGTGTGTGTTTGTTTGTTTATTTGTTTCTGTATTTCTTTGTTTGTTTGTTTGTTTGTTTGTTTGTTTGTTTGTTTGTTTGTTTGTTTGTTTGTTTGAAAGGGGTGTGGCATCCTCGGACGAAAAACATACTATTTGTTGGAGGAGATAGGTTGATCATGAGAGTTCAAGGGTAGTTTTATCTTCACAGTTCTTTGCGGAACGAAGTTTACACCAATGAATGGGGTAACCTTATGAAGGCCAAAGGCAGTAAATATATTTTGTGAAAAGTGATATTTTCAATATATGCTCCATAATAAAATGAAAATAAACCTATATTTGTCTTTTGCCATGACAGGACATTACCTGACATTAGAGCCGTAAGGTTAAAATTACAGATGACACACCAGAAGCATGTAGTCCATAAGCTAGGAAGGTCTACCGTGCACCCCCCCCCCCCCCCCCCAGTACTCAATAAGATGGGTTTCAAAGTGTTCCTTAGTATGTCCTGAGATGTTTAAGCCATGTTCCCCGAAAATCCTTAGGAACACACCAGAGATATAGCCGATGGCGCAAGGGTACCCCCATTTACGCTCTTCGCAGGTGCTAAAATGAGGTTGAGAAACATTTTCCTCTAAATAAACCAGAATTCATTCCAGAAGCCCAAATCAGGCAATATTATGTCAAGGCACACCTTCTGCATCCTCTGCAAAAAACAGAATGAAAAAATATTGAATCTCTGGGTCACAGTGAAGGTATTTGTGCACCCAGTAAACGACCATTTCCGCGAAATCGCAAAAAAAGACAAAAATAATGTGTCAGATGCCTTCAGACATTTTCTATAGCACTGACAGTCCATTTTCAGGTTTACATCATTAAAACAGGATGTCACAATTATTAAAAACTTGACTAGGTGATGCTGTGATTACTGTGAGTGCCACAGTGGTTGATTTTGTATCCCTACCCCCAAGTTTTAAAAATACACAAAATTAATTAGAAAAAAATGCTTACGTTATTCCATTTTATTTTGACCTCTCTTTACCTATTAAGTTTCAATAATGTGAGCATAAAGTGCAAGAAAATAAGGAAAGTCGGCATCCTTTACGGTATTTTCGGGGTGAACGATAGCTTTTTCCCATTTAAAATTGCCGAATTGGGAAACGTACCTTGTTTCTGATGCCCTCAGAAATTTTGTATACAACTGATAGGTCTTTTTTGTGTTTTATTGGTTAGGATAAAGTACCACAGTTACTCACAACCTGATTTTATGATGCTTTGATGCATTTAGGGGCCACAGTGGCTGAATCTGCTGCCCTACCCCCATTTTGACTGTACGCAAAGGAACGAAAAATGATCATAACAATTGCTCCTCTGATGAAATATTTTTGTTGCCAGTTTTCTTAACAAAATATGCATATTGAGCATAAACATTTGTGATCATTTCATTAATTTCAATGTGACCCATCAATTTAATTGCAATTCTTTTTATTTAAGGCATGCTTAACAAGGGCTGCCGCTGAAGCTTCTACCGTCTGCACATTCAGCACTCTTGTCAAACTCGGGAAAGGTGTACCTCAGGGAGATGTTGTGTCTGATGTTGTTTTTGGCCTACATTAATGACATCAGTACAACAGTACCAAGGTTCGTCTCGAACATCTTCCATGCGGATGACTTTGCAGTGTGGAGCGCAGCAGAACATAAAGAAATAGCATCCTCTAGAATCCAGGATGCTGCCAATAGAGTCAGCAGCTGGACTGAAAGAGGCAACTCAAACTGAGCTAGACCATCTCTTTCAATCAGACGGAAGAGGTCACCTCAAAATTGGAAACCTTCCAGTACCAAAGACAGACAGGCCAACTTTACTGGCAACAAATAAATTACTGGCTTCACGTGGAGTCCTCACATTGAAGCCATGGAAGCTAGAGCTGCAAAAAAAAGTCTCTGATGAAGAAACTGGTGGGGACCACATTGGCGCAAATTACAGCATCCTGGCACAAGCAAACACCTGCTCGGTCAGACCAGTTGTGCGGTACCATGATACATCGACAACATGAAACACTGCCTGCAAACCCCAAAAAGCCAGGCTTGACAAGATGCAGAACATGGGTCATTCTCATGATGCAGTGACATTCTTAGAGCCATCTGGAGCACCCCAATTTAGGAAATGGAGGACATTGGATCCACTGGAATGCAGCACAGCACACACGATGAAGAGACTTACTAAACATCGACAGCATGGGAGACTACAGGAGCAGACCAAGAACCGTCAGAAATGCCCAAGTCTGAACCGCGAACTGAAGGTCCTGCAAAGGGCTAACACTGACGGCCTGGAACCAAGCCCAAAGATGTGTGAACAGCTCCCTTCAGATACCTGGACATCTCGAAAGAGCCTTCAAGACAACATAAACAATGTTCTAGGACTCTTTGCCAAAGGTCGCGGCACTGTACACATCCATCTTGCTGGAGGTTGTGCACAAGCCCTACCCTCACAGCAGCTGTGATACCACACAAGACGCCGTGCGGAATGAAGGAAGTGGCGTGTACATCTGTTGTGCAGACCGCACTACCTCCTTCTCCTTACCAGCTGGCGGCAGCAGCTCCAACTATCGTACAGATCTGCAGGTGCTGAACACAGCAGCAGAGCACTAGCTAGGGAAAGGCAGCAGCTTGATCCACTGATCTCACCAGGAAGCTTCAAGATAGACTGGATGCTCTGTCAACAAAATAGTGCTGCAGTGGATTCCAGTGCATTCTGGACTAGCTGGGAATGGAGACACTACAACAACAACGTGATTGGCAACAGCAGAATGGCGGCTGCAGCCCGTGGGCAGATGACATCAACAAGCTGAACAGGGAGAGCCAGGCCACCACCTTTTCATGTACGCACTGATTACTCTGGACTGGGTCCATACAGAAAAGCAGGAACGTTTCACAAACCCAAACTGAAGCCTGAAGGTTTACACACTTTAATCAGATCACTCTGTATCAGCAATTATTTGAAGCTTCCGTGCCTAATGCATGAAGAGATACCAAAATAAAAGGACGCTTAGCGAATGGCGGACTTCAGTAGAAGCGTAAACAACCAATCAGAATGTTCGGCAGAAAGACCATGCAGTCACTTTATGATCAGAGCTAAATATAGATCACTTGCAACAAGCGTCAGCAAGATCGTTTGCAATGGAATAGTCACAAATTGGTGGAGAAAAAAAGAAGTATACAAAAGTTTGCCAGCACGTTGTCATTTTTTACAACCTTTCACAGACCTTAAGGAAAAGGACTGAAATTGACAGACTTTCCAGTGCCCTGAAAAAGCCTTGTCATTTTTTAACAACTTTCACAAATGTTCACAGACCGTAAGGACCCTGCTGGACTCCCCTCGTGAGACTGGGTCATGCGGAAACAGCCCTATGTGAATTTGGCGTCGAAAATCAAGTCTCCTTAGCACATTCTCCAAACATGTCCATACAGAGAAGCGGTCTGCTGGCAGTTCTGACCAGAAGACACGCCCCTGTACATCAAACTCTGAAAACATGCTGCCTAGCTCTTGACAGCTCACTTATTGGCAGCCAGAACAATATAAGATTTAAAGACGGCCATCAAAAAAATTAACGTTGCAGAAGGTGGAAGTGGAGATCTCGTGGTCGACATGTGGAAACTAAGTATTTTGATAACATTGTTTTCGCTATTAGGAACTATGAAACTTTATTACACATATTCATATTTACACATTTCTAGATGAAAATAAATGAAAGGAAAAGGGGAGACCTTACTAGACCCACCTTACGCTAGGTAAAATATCACCTAAAAGACCAGCCAGTTAAAAATAGTTACATTGATTGATTGTACATTGCTTAACGTCCCGACAGCAACAAGGCTTTCTCAGGACGTGCCTGCACTGCTTCTGAAAAAAAAAACTAAACAGAATATTGAATGTATGTCGCCAGCCGGTCCAATACGTTAAATAAACCTACGCCATGGGGCCTAAATAAAGCTAAGACCATTTAGCAACACACATCGAATATCAAGAGCTACAGGCAGTGCGGACAGTTGGGAGAGTTTTAAAAAGGCAAATACAGGTGAATGGACCAAGGGTAGACAGAAACACATGCCCCAGAGTAGAAGGGAAACCCACCCTGTGGAGCTGACCAGGGTGACCCTGGGAACTAAAATGTAGTCAACCCCACCCAAGTCCCCCAGGGCAGACCCGGGTGGGGTCTAAAAATAGTTACAATTAAATTGATGGGTTACATTGAAATTAATGAAATGATCACAACTTTTTATGCTCAATATGCATACTTTTTTTTTTAAAAACTGGCAACAAAAAATATTTAAACAGAGGAGTATGACGTAAGCAATTTTTATGATTATTTTGCGTTACTTTGCGTACTGGTAAAATGGGGGTAGGGCAGCAGAGTCAGCCACTGTGGCCCCTAAATGCATCATAGCATCACAAAATCAGGTTGTGAGTAACTGTGGTACTCTATCCTAACGAATAAAATCTAACAAAGACCTATCGGTTGTATACAAAATTTCTGAGGGCACCGGAAACAAGGTACGTTTCCCAATTCGGCATTTTTAAATGGGAAAAAGCTATCATTCACCCCGAATGTACCGTAAAGGATGCTGACTTTCCTTATTTTCTTGCACTTTATGCTCACATTATTGAAACTTAATAGGTAAAGAGAGGTCAAAATGAAATTGAATAACTTTAGTAATTTTTTCTAATTAATTTTGTGTATTTTTACAACTTGGGGGTAGGGATACAAAATCAACCACTGTGGCACTCACAGTTATCACAGCATCACCTAGTCAAGTTTATAATAATTGTAACATCCTGTTTTAATGATGTAAGCCTGAAAATGGACTGCCAGCGCTATAGAAAATGTCTAAAGGCATCTGACACATTATTTTTGTCTTTTTTTGCGATTTCGCGGAAATGGTCGTTTGCTGGGTGCACAAATACCTTCACTGTGACCCAGAGATTCAATATTTTTTTATTCTGTTTTTTGCAGAGGCTGCAGAACGTGTGCCTTAACATAATATTTCCTGATTGGGGCTTCTGGAATGAATTCTGGTTTATTTAGAGGAAAATGTTTCTCAACCTCATTTTAGCACCTGCGAAGAGCGTGAATGGGGGTACCCTTGCGCCATCGGCTATATCTCTGGTGTGTTCCTAAGGATTTTTGGGGAACATGGCTTAAACAGCTCAGGACATACTAAGGAACACTTTGAAACCCATCTTATTGAGTACTGGGGGGGGGGGGGTGCACGGTAGACCTTCCTAGCTTGTGGACTAATGCTCGTTAATCCATTTAGCCCCAACGCCCTACAGCAGGAGATGAACCGACCATGATAATTCAAGGGCAGTGTCAGATTAGCTTGGCGCCTGTCGGCGCCAAGCTAATCTGTCACTACCCTTGAATTATCATGGTCGGTCCATCTCCTGCAACTGGTACATAGTCGTAAGGTGACACCTAAAATTTGAAAAAATGCGGCTTTGGGGCCAAATGGGTTAAACAGTATAGTCATGCCTTTCATTATCGTCATTGTGTATGAACACTCTTACACTACAGAGAGAGAGAGAGACACACACACACACACACACACACAAACAGTCACACATACACTTACTGTAAACTGAAGCGATGCTCACTGACTGTGAGAGACAGCACTGACGAGGGGGACCAACTATTCACAAGTGCAAAACAGTTTCGGATATGAACCTTTTATAAGGAACGATATCACTTTATATTGCCAATAATTCACACCACTCAACAGTTGCCAATAAACCAGCCCAATACTTTTTTTTTTTTTGTCATAAGGAACGGATTCAATCCCGAATTGGCGAATATAGCCGTTGTCTAATATTATTGCGTCTGTCAAACATATTGTTCTATAAAGCACCAATAGTATCGGCTCTTGCATCTATATAGCTCACTTTGAATTTATTCTTTCTTTTGAGGGATGGTGTGTGGTATCAAGGAATGTGATGATGTGACAATTGTAACACAACTCGTGTACACTTCCTGAGCAGAGGTACCTAAGCTTGTAGAGTCTTCGCCATCGTTGCAGCAATGAACTATTTCCGGAAATCAGAAAAAGGTCAAAATGTGCACGCGTTTTGACGCAGAGAGTGGATTAAAAGCCTGGACAATTTATAAGCATGCGATAATCCACTCTCTGTGTTAACCCATATCATACTGAGGCTACAAGCTTCAAATTTGTACACTGCCATATGCAAGCTACAGTATAGTACTTACAGATAAGGATATAGACCAATGGCTTTAGTTCAAGGGTAGTGCCAGAATAGCTTGGCGCCTATAGGCGCCAAGCTATTCCGGCACTACCCTTGAACTATTTTAGTCACACTTATTTTACACACTGGTGTATTCTGATTGATAAGGGGTAAAACAACTGCAAATTTTTGCCTTTGAAACAATCGTCACCATGCTTATGGAGACACTGTAGGCTTTGAGACAACCGTCAATTTTGTTTAGAAACTACACTGAGACTGTATTTTTGTGAAAAGCGAGACTTTCGATGTAATACATTGTTAATCTAGCTTTTCACAAAAATTAACTGATGGGAATTTACCATTGTATGGTAGGTAGGACAGTGAGGGATTGGTCACTAGGTTTGTGGCAATTGTTTCATTGTCACGACGCTCGTTACACATATTTTGTACTCGCAGCCGTTTATCATTAAAGCGATAATTCCCGCCTACATTCATTAGAATTCCGTCGATGACTGTGCTTGTTAGAACGCTCAATGACCCTTTCACTTCTGGCTGACCAATGTGAAACCATCGCAGATAACCCGTCTGTATGAGATATGAAGATAAAAAATGAGTCTGTTTAGAGGTATAGAGGTTCATGAGTCCCCGCAAGACGGCTACCACGAGGATCTATTCCGCCAGCACCGGCATAGCATTTAGTGTTTTATCACTGACTGTGTTAATAATAGCCAATTTAGTCTGAATTACGACAGCTAGGGAAACCATTACAAACTGGTTGATAAGATAGGATGCAGGATGTTGTACTGAATATCTATATATATTGAACGTGCGCATCTGTGATATTATGTTCCTAAAAAGTCCACGTAAGCTCCTAAAATGCTGATGTTCAGCTTTAAAACTGAACCTACTCTACCGTTTGTTTTGTATGTTTGTGTTAGAACAAAACTGTGCGCATTTAGTCAACTTTTTTTTTTTCTTTTTTTTTTTTACAGTACTACGCGAACCCCAAAGTTCCCCTTCCATTATCACTTTAAACGCAAAAATGGCCAAACCCCTGAACTGTTTTCAACCCCAGGCACGTGGTCTTTTTTCATTAGTTTTAAGTGACGTTGTACATATCCAGACTTCACCCATGCGTGAAATTGTTACCGTTCGTTTGGCAATGATTACAGGCGTGGAGAGGGCTCGTTGTCTGAGAGCGATGATGACTGAATAATTTAGCAATGATGAAACGTTTGAGAGAGCTCATTCCTAGTGCTTTTAATTCCATGAAATTGATTTAAGTCAAAATCGTCATTTCACGCACTAAAATTCCCTGTTATTCTCTCTGCAGCGGGAAGGACGGGGGGTTAGTTTCGGTGCGTGAGTAAATTTGTGACATGTAGGACTGGCGTCAATTCACGCTCTCTGCGTTAACCCATTCATCCCTGACGCACTATAGCAGGAGATGGATCGACCATGATAACTGAAAGGTAGTGCCAGGTTAGCTTGGCGCCTGTCGGCGCCAAACTAATCTGGCATTACCCTTGAATTATCATGGTCGATCCATCTCCTGCAACTGGTGCATAGTCATTAGATGACGCCTCCAAAATTTTGGAAATACGGCCGTCGGGCTGAATGGGTTAAATGTTGCATAAAGTGGACTAGTACATGTAATGTGCCTTATGACAAAGTGAAAAGCAGAACAAACAAAACTTGACAGAAAATAGCTTTAGCCCTTTTGATTTGTTATTTTCTGAACACGCTCATTGTTGTAAAAGGCGCCATGTTGAAATGTGTCTTCGGATTTATTTGTAGGCACCTGGCGAGTGGATCATGTGTGCGCTGGTCTGTTAATGTAGAGTTTACGGCTTCAAGCCGTAACGTCCGAATTCACAGACCAGCATTTTGCCGAAAGGTTTAATTTGTTGTTCGTTCGTTCGTTCGTTCGTGTGTTTTTTTTTTCTCTTTATTAGTACATTTTTGTTGGTTTTGTTTTGTTTTGTTATTGAGGTATGGCCACTCTCTAAATATTAACCGTCTAATGCGTAAAGGTGACAATCATTTCTTTATACGTCACTGATCCGCGGTATGATACAGGTGCAGGAAGAACAATTACCCCTATCGGCGCGTTTCATTCCAAGTAGGGAGAAAAGGGAAAACAAACGCATCTATATGAATACTAAACATTTCTAAAACTCTGTATACTGTGGCACCAACAAAGAATTACAAAGTCAATTTCTTCACCAGTCATTGATTAATTGTTACAAAATGACCACGCAGAAAATAGTTTTCAGAGTTGACTAGGAGTAGACACACCAATGCGCAATAGGCCATCGGACCGACGTCGGCCGACGTCGGCCCGATGACCTATTGCGCATTGGTAAGAAGCTTCAATAACACACACTTATTTCTTGAAAAGGGAAGCGCGGCTCTAAAAAATAATCATAGCTTTCAATCTTGTCACAACCATGTCATACTTGTGTGGAGAGGCTTACTGATGTATACTTCGATCGCTTATGTATAATTTGCTGTTTTCATGTACATATAATTATGCATGTGTCATCTACTTACCCCAGTTGCGAAATGTCTTCGGGTCCACTGCAGCCGTCGTAGGCCCGAGGACCCTTTCCGCTTGCTGGGTAGTTCACCCCCGTACCCACCCCCCACCCCCCAC
>BTPG01000002.1:285831790-285836790 GCA_036245525.1 Semisulcospira habei | reverse complement strand
ATTGTTCCTTTGATGCAACACATTGAGAAGACCTACACATAATTCACTTCTTTTTTGTGGTTATATTTCGCCATTGAGACTAGTACAAGCTGAAAAGATAGCAGAAGAGAATAACGAAGCGAAATATTTACATAGGGTAAAGTGACTAAGTAAATGAAAACTCTCTCACTGAACAAGATAATATAAATTGCATATGCCTGACATATACCTGCCTGACAAAGTATGAAGACAAGGTATTCCGTTGTTTCTTGCTGCAAACAACTGAAATGCACTTATTGTCAAGTTCTGCGCTATATTTCAATACCTCAAAGTCGTTGATGCAGAGCATCCACAGTATCATTGGGTGAAAGGCAGCCGGCACTGCTACAAGAGAACAAGTCAATAGACTCAATCAGACCACTGGGTGGTGATGTCAGTTAAACAGTCCATCGCTGTCCACTATCAGTTTTCTGTATTTAGATAATATGGCTGTAGGCGTCGGTAGCGGTTTTATTCGCGATGATACCTGCAGAAATCATAGCGACTAAAACCGCTACCGACACCTAAAGCATTAACAAACAAACAAACAAAAAAGCAACTATCCTATGAGGAAAACAGTGCACTAAATTGTCCACGACTGTCCTCAGTGGGATATGAATATCTAGATATCTAGGATATGCGTTCTCACAGCACGTCTAGTTCACTAAAACAAGAGACACGAGCACAAGTCCTAGTAAGTAATGTTGAATGAGTAAATATCTCTACTCTCGCAGACTGTGTAGCCATCGTGAGGCATCTCAGCATCCTCACCAGCTCATCATTTTGCAGGGGTCATGTGGATCTGTGCCTCAGGATCTGTAGCATGAGGATCGGTGCTTTACGCATATGGATTTCGTAGCCAGCATGAGGCATCTACCGTCCTGAGCTCGTGCATCTGCAGAGGCTCATGAGGATATATACCTCACGCACTTAGATGTAGCTAGCATGGAACATCTGTTGTTATGAGCCCCTGCATCTACCGGGGCTTATGATGATTTATACTTTAAACAGGCAGTTAAATTTTGTAGCACGAAGATCTATACCTCAAGCATTTAGAAGTTTAGCCAGCATGAGGCATCGCTGATCCTTATGAACCCGTGTGTCTGCAGAGGCTTATGAGGATCTATGCCCATGCTCAAGCACTTAGATTTTATGGACAATATAAAGCATCTATTGTCATGAGCCCAAGCATGTGCTGGGACTCTAGTTCTCTGTGTCCGGATATTGTTGGCCTCCGGTAGTGAAGAAGTTGCAGCTTAACCCATTACATCCTGATGCTGACGATTTTAAAGTTGCTTATTGTCCTAAGGACGCTACATTACAGATTAAGAGATAGATCAACGGTTTTAGTTCAAAGGTGGTGCCAGAATAGCTTGGCGCCTCCGGCACCAAGCTATTCTGGCACCACCATTGAACTATAGTTGTCAATTTTATTTCGAGTAATTGTGTATCAGGATAAAAAGGGTTAAGCAAACGACGGTGAGTATGGTGTTCCATCAGCTGCGTTGTCCGCAGGCGTGGGTCTGGAGGAGCGGCTGTCTCTGTGGACAGTGACTTTTCCCAAGATCCTCTGAAAGGTTTCCCTGCCGTTCTTGAGGCGGGCGCTGTGAAAGGAGTGATCGGGGAGAAGGAGGGATAGCAAAGACAATACATTATAAGACAAATCACTCGCCTCGAGAGTGCGAGGACGCGTTTTGAGAGTTTTCTCCCTTGTAATCGTGTTGAATCATGGCAGACCGAACGAGGCAAGGGTCTGACTTTTGCAGCGCAATTTCTTGTTCGAACGCCCGCTACACGTCAAGTTGCACCGGCATATCATTTTTCCTTTTTCCCAAGGAAGAAACAAGGTAAGCTGATTACTCTGTGGGCTTATCTTTGCATAGATTTACGACCGTATAATAATTTCATGGCGCAGAGGATGTCTATCTCGAAATTTTTTTATTTTGAATTAGAGTTGCCAGAGCGATACTCGGGCATAGGTCCCTCGTATGATATGTATCTTTGGGTTTAAATCTGGGAGAGTGGAAAACTGATCCAACTGCAAACAGACCCTAGCCGGCTGTCCACGCCTTAAATGTCAGTGGAAAAATGGTCTACTGAACGACCATTTAGATCAAGAGTAATTATAAGTTTCTAGTAATTTGTTTTCAAATGTAGAAGATGGCCATATGTACATAGACCAGTTTTCCCGTCCCATTTTATCCACGTAATGTTGGTCTAACTCAAGTTAGATCTAGTCATTTGTGCCACACGTGCTTAACTTGGGCGAGGAAAAGTATTCTTTAGGTTACACGGACCTTTCTCTTTCGTTCAAGGCAATACGACTGATAGGGAGAAGCCTGTGTAAGTTTAAAATTCTTAATCGAGTTGTTCAAGACCGATGTTCCGATCAAAAAGAGGAAAGTACTGGTACTGAGAAATTAAGCAAAGAAACCTTGAGTTGTAAGGTCGTTGATAAAATTCAGTCATTGCAAAGTTACTTCGCTTTCATTGTCTATCAAGACTTAGAATACAAAAGTATAAAAGGTCATGCAGAACTCTGTCCACTGTACTGTTTTCACGAACTACGCCTACAGACTGCAGTGTTTAGCTGGTGGTGTTTTAGTACTTGTATTTAAGTCTTTGTTATTCTCCCAACAGATGTCAGAAATGGGTGCAGAATACGCGCAGGGACTGAAGATCTGTTGGGACTGTCACCTGCTGAGCTGCGTTCACGTTCCTGCAGGCTGTGCAGTGCCCATTTTGAAAACAACCAGTTCACGTGTGCCATGCAGAGGCGCAGGCTGCTATGGAATGCTGTGCCGACTTAGTTTTCGGTGCCCAACCCACCCCCACAACTAACAACAAAGAGACAGCCACCCAGGACGAGGGGTACTGCTACAGATTCAGAATCGCCGCCTCACGGGCACGCATGTCACTGCAACCAGGTACTTTCAATGAATAAATATGAATCTGGTTATAATTTGTAAGTTGAAATTTTAATTTATAAAAAGATTACCAAAACTGAAATGACAGCATAAAAGATCAGGAGTTGTTTTCACAATTATGGTCGTAAAATCTGTTGACTATTAAAATCACACAAGCAGATTTTAAATTTGGATGAATTTTCGATGGCCTTTTTGTGTGTGTTCGCGCCTGCATGTGTGTGTGAAAATACATTTCTCGTCAGTCAGATGAAATGTAAATTGATTTTTTGATCTGAGTAAATATGTTGTGGATTATCACGATATCATTAATGATTTAATGCATGGTTTTTTGTGTGTGTGCAGATGCCGAGTCCAGTGAGTGGAGAAACTGATGTGTGTGTGTGTGTGGGGGGGGGGGGGGGGGGGGGACTGCAGCAACACGTGGTCACGACAGCGATTCACCAAGAAAGCAGGCTTTGAAGAAAAGTATTAAAACTGTGCGCAACAGATTGTACTGCCTGCAGAAGAAATGTAAGTTACGACAGAAAGACGGCAAACAAGGAAAGAAAAGATATTAACACTCAAAGAGAAGAAGGATACAGCAGTGAAGAGCTTGGCCCATTTTTTTTTTTTTTTTTTTTTTTTTTTTTTTTTTTGTTGCCTGATTCGTGTGTTCAGTTTATTTCAGCAGCACGGTTGCGTGAAATACACAAAAGAAACAAGGCTGGAGATGGACGGAGACAGGCAAAACAACAGCTCTATCTTTGTTTCATGCAAGCCCCAAGGCATATCGTATGCTTGCAAAAATCGTTGTCCTTCCGTCAGTTTCAACCTTACAGAAAACTATGCAAAAGGTTTCAGTCTGCCCCGGCTTTAATGCCAAGATTCTGAAAGCGCTTCAGATTAAAGTGTCTGCACTGCCGCCAAAGTCAGATCTGTGTGTAATAGTACTAGATGAAATGACAATAAAAGAACAAGTCAACTACAACAATAAACGTGATGAAATAGAAGGGGCAGAGAATTTGGGGGGAAATGAGAGGAGGATTAGAGAACAAAGCTTGTGGCAAACCATGCGACTGTCTTTGTTGTGTGGGGTTTAGTTTCCCACTGAAAGCAGCCGATAGTCTGGTGGGGGAGGCGCCGGAGAGGGTTGTTGGAGAACATAATTCTGATCGGTGATGATATGTTTATCTGTTTACCCGGAAATGACTTTTAGATCTAAAGGCTTCGTGCACACGATGAGGGAGTAGCGGTGGGCATGTGACTGGTGGTATTGTCTGTTGTACGTCCTATGATAATGCGTATATTCATATTGACCTACTTTTTCGTGTATGATGAATAATTTTGTCATAAATTTACATGTTTTGGGTGGAGTGATGAATGGAGAGGATGAGAAAGAACAGGTAATTAGTGATAATTTCTTATTAATCTCTTTGTGCATACAACGCTAGGTACTGTTTACAGTTTCTAACGGGTGTATGCATAAGGTGATTAGCGTGGCCTGTGTATAATCACTATTTGGTTTTCTTAGTACCTGCTGCAAGTTGAACGTGTATTAATAAACTGATCTTCTTGTGAGATTGTTCAAAACAACTGATGTTTGCTGTAAATTATTTCTTATTTAGTCCTGTGATGGTGGTTTGTTTGTATGTATGTTCGTTTGTGTGCATGTGTGTTCGTTTGTGTGCTTGTTTGCGCCGTGCACGGGTGGGTGTGTGTGTGCGTGCGTGCGTGCGTGCGTGCGTGCGTGTGTGTGTGTGTGTGTGTGTGTGTGTGTGTGTGTGTGTGTGTGTGTGTGTGTGTGTGTGTGTGTGTGTGTGTGTGTGTACTAGACATCAACTCATACTTACGGCAACAATGAAATGCCTGATTTATTTATTTTTCGATTGCACTGTCCGTACCAATTACCACTTTCCCGAAAAATCTTTCGATTAGAGATAGAAAACAAATATCTTAGAAGCAAAGCTCATGTAATTTTAAAACAGTTTTCCGCAATGCACACACAAAAAGCACATGTTACCCTTCAAAACGCCTGGCGTCAGAGCTCGAGTCCATTACCAGATAGTGATAGACGTA
>BTPG01000002.1:285754290-285826790 GCA_036245525.1 Semisulcospira habei | reverse complement strand
CTGCTCTGACGTTTAACCGCCTGAGCTATTTCGGACTCATGGCATGACAGAGGTTATAAGAGCTTTTTATACGAGCCACTGTCAGTCAGGGGACCTAACTCGTGTAGATTTGCTGTGGGGCAACAAGTGCGATAAGCTTTACTCCGTTGGCCTTACCGTCCCGGGTCAAATTCTTTATCGTAGATAAGTGGAATAATTTCCGACATTTTAGGCATCATTCCCATGGATCATTGTCCTTTATTGTGGGTCGTGTTGGTACAGTTTCAGTGCGCGGTTAGTTTGCAAGTGCAACATTCACATTAGGGGCCTTGAGTGCGAATCACTGTGAGGGCCTTCATGTTCACATATTATGTATGTGTGTGGCCAGGGATTTTAGTGCTTGTTTAAAATAGTGTTTGTTTAATTATTTATGTGTGTGTGTGTGAGAGAGAGAGAACAATGAACAAGGAACAATGAACAATGAACCTTTATTTTCCAACGGTAGAAGTTATTGGTAACAGGACCAGTTTTCAAACTTGCCGTTGCTACATCGACTACATAAATGACATAGACATGTAAACATACACATCCACACACTGACGCATGTATGCACTCGCTCACGCACGCACGCCCGCACATACGCACGCACACGCACGTTCACACACACACACACAAACACAAACTTGCACACGCACGCACTTAGACACACACGCACACATATACACACACGCTCTCGGACACGCACTCCAGACATACGTACGCGCATAACGCGTACGCACAAAAATATATAATGAGTAAAAATGCAAAGTAAAGCAATACACAGAAAATCATTAAGTACATTAGAATTCATACAGCAAAGGCAAATATGTATATATGTGCTCTCTCTCTCTCTCTCTCTCTCTCTCTCTCTCTCTCTCTCTCTCTCTCTCTCTCTCTCTCTCTCTCTCTCTCTCTCTGTCTCACACACACACACACACACA
Organism: Semisulcospira habei; assembly: GCA_036245525.1. Lineage (NCBI taxonomy): Eukaryota > Metazoa > Mollusca > Gastropoda > Semisulcospiridae > Semisulcospira > Semisulcospira habei. The sequence continues at coordinate 285,825,831 of BTPG01000002.1, read as the reverse complement.
CACACACACACACACACACACAGCATGCACACACACACACACACACAGCATGCACACACACACACACAGCATGCACGCACACACACACACACACACACACACACACACACACACACACACACACACGTGAGCGCGCGCCCAAAAATATCGCGTACACACATATGAAGGCAAAAACATTATACATAGTACATGCAGTATTCAATGTACTCTTGACACTCAGATATTATGGTCCACTGTATATTATATTTTTTAAAAAACATTAAAAAAAAACAGACGCTCTCTTTCTCTCTCTGTGTCTCTCTCACTCTCTCTCTCGCGCGCACACACACACACACACACACACAGACATTCTCTCACACACAAACATTCACACACCTGAACACACGCGCAAGTTATCCCTGTACTGTAATGATTAGATTACGTCAGAGATTCTAGGTGTTTGAAGAGGCTGACCCTAAATGAGGTGAGCGTCTTTGCGTTTCTGATTTCTGCAGGAATAGAATTCCAGAATGAACTTCCCGAAAATGACAAACTGGTTTTGAATAAATCAATACGCGGCAGGGGTACTTTGAAATGGTGTCCATGTCTAGATGCTACAGATATCCGTTCTGAGAAAAAAGAACTCAAGTACAGTGGACATGACTGCTTGTACAGCTTGTACATCAATACACCTTTATTGAACTGAAAGTGATGGGATAGAGGGAGAATTTTTAAAGTTTTAAGCTTTTCGTCAGTTAAGAGTTCGGGATCGGGAAATATAAGCTTAGCAGCTCTCCTATGTAGGGAGTTCAGCCTCTTCAAATGTACATCACTAGAACCATCCCACACTGTTGATGCATAGTCTATGTGCGATTTGACATGAGCATTGTAGAAAAGAAGACGCGCATCTGTGTCAGTAATTGTTTTCAATTTTGACAACATATACAGGCCGCTGGAAACCCTTTTGCACACATTATTAATATGCAGTTGCCATTTAAGCTGATCATCTATAGTGACCCGAGAGGCGGTGGTGTGATACTTGCTCTATTGGGCTGTCGTTTATACACAGACTAAGAGAGAGCGGGCATAGCTGGTGCTTTTGACGTGTGGTTATAACCATACATTTTGTTTTTGACGGATTCAGGGACATGGAGTTGGAATGACACCAGTCGGTGACCTCATGCAGGCTTTCCTGCAGACGCGTGCTAATTGCAGCTACATCTTTGTGAGGTGTATGTAGTGTGCAGTCGTCAGCAAACATGTCACAAGAAATATCCTGGCAACTAATATGCAGTGGAAGGTCATTGATAAATATGCAGAACAGCAATGGCCCGAGGACAGAGCCCTGAGGCACTCCGCTTTTGACGAGACCATACGAGGAGTAGGATCCATTTAACAGTACTCTTTGCTTCCTTCCGCTTAAATATGAAGTAAACAATGAGACAGCACCTGCATTGCAGAGGTATGCTTGAAGTTTTGACAAAAGAATGTTATGATTTACAAGGTCAAAAGCTTTCTTAAAATCAATAAAGATCGACCCAGTTATTTGGGAGTTATTTATGGATGCTAGCCACGCATCAATAAGTCTTGTCAGTGCCGTGTGGCAAGAATGCTTGGGGCGAAAGCCGGACTGAAATACGTGCAAAAGACTTCGACTCTCCAAATATTGATAAAGGTGTTTGTGCACGTGTCTTTCAAGAGGTTTGGAAAGGCTGGATAATATTGAAATGGGTCTATAGTTATTAACATCCGACAGATCTTTTGACTTAGGCAAAGGGATAACCTTGGCTTGCTTCAGTTCTGATGGAAACATATTTTGTTGGATACATAAGTTATAAATATACGTTAACGATTCTACTGTATAGGGAAGGGACAGTTTCAGTATTTTAGGGCTGATCTCGAGGGAGAGAGAGAGAGAGAGAGAGAGAGAGAGAGAGAGAGAGAGAGAGAGAGAGAGAGAGAGAGAGAGAGAGAGAGAGAGAGAGAGAGAGAGAGAGAGAGAGAGAGAGAGAGAAATGAAATGAAATGAAACTTTATTTTACAAGGATAAAAGATTAGGTCACAGACCTATTTTCAATCTTGTCCTTGCTATACACTACAACAAATATAACAGTAACACGCATACACACACAACACACACACACGCACACACACACACACACACACACACACACACACACACACACACACACACACACACACACACACCTCATTCTCTCACGTACACCCACAGGTCAATGGCCTAACAATACATAAAGATACACATATGAACAGAATATAAGACTACAGTTACATATTCATATAAATGTACATACGGATCAAATCAAAATCAATAGTACTAGAAATAAACAAACAAACAAAAATGATATGAGAAAACAATCAGGTTACACATTCACTCGTTCAACCCATAATATACGCACACCCACGCACACACGCACTCATGCGCTCGCGGGCGTATGCACAAACTGACACCGCTGTTCTTACTGTAAAGGCAGATCAAGAGTCCAGATTTTGAGAAGAAAACAGGCAATGGTACTGTGGGCTTATATTCAGGGCGAGAGTTTACTGAGAGTTTGTGACCGTAAAACATGACGTTAGGTGCTCATACCTTATTTAGATCCTGTGCTAGACGGATCCTGAATGTAGACAGGGATGGCGCGGCACCAATATTTGCTGGTAATGAGTTCCACAGTATGGCTCCAGAGTAAGATGGGCTCTTTTTAAATATGTCGAGGCATGGCCTAGGTACGTACAAATTGTTCCTCGTTGTCTTGTACTAAAGAGATCCGTTAAGTAGCGAGGAGTTTTGGCGAGGCTGATTTTAAACATCAACACACCCTTATTGTATATAAGTAGCTTACCTAAAGCCAGCATGCCAAGGGCTTTGAGTCGGTCGTCAGTGCTGTCTTTACTATTAGAGAGGATTAACTTAGTTGCCCGCCGGTGGAGAACATTAAGCCTTTTTAAGCATGCATCGCTACACCCATCCCAAACTGTAGATGCATAATCTATATGTGATTGGATGTGAGCGTTATAGAAGATTTTTCTTGTAGGCGTGTCTGTAAAATGAGTAAGTTTAGAGAGGAGGAATACATTTCTGGACACGGTCCGACATATACTATTGACATGTCCCAAGTGAGCTGATCGTCGATAGTTACGCCCAACAACCTGTGCTCTCTGACTTGCCTAATCGGCTCTCAGCCAGCCGAGTGAAAGGCTGAGTGGAGGCGGGTGCAACTGATGCTTCTGGCGAGTAGTGATTAACATGCACTCTGTTTTTGATGGGTTAAGTGTCATATAATTTTCATGGCACCATCTAGAAACATCGTTAATAATGCGTTGAAGTGAGGAATTAAGTGTCTAATTTAACCCTTACAATTTGGAATACACCAGTGTGTGAAATACGTTTGACTAAAATAGTTCAAGGGTAGTGCCATAATAGCTTGGCGCCTCTAGGCCTCTAGGCGCCAAGCTATTCTGGCACTACCCTTGAACTAAAGCCATTGATCTATATCCTATTCTGTAAGTACTATAATGTAGCTTGCATATGGCAGTGTACAAATTTGAAATTTTTAGCCTCTGTATGATATGGGTTAAGACATGGTGTCGACAGTACACTGTACACATACCAAGGGGAATTACTCAGCGCTGGACAGACAAACAGTTAGATCCCCTGCCTCTGCCACAGAAAAAATACGCAAGTATAGAACAAGACGATCATATACATCCCTTTAAGATATGTATATGGCCGTCTTGTTCTATAACTGCGTATTTTTCTTTCGGCTGGCGATTGAGTGCCTGATAGGCGGGGGCAGGAGATCTAACTGGTTTATCTGTCCAGCGCTGAGTAATTCCCCTTGGTATGTGTACAGTTTTACCAGCTAGCTTCGCCCATCTGGTTTGTGTTGACAGTACACTGGTAAAAAGTACCGCAGGAGCCAGATATACAGAAATCTTTTATGTAATAAAATGTTCGTTTTTGACGTATTGGCATGTAAACGTCATGTAATGTTCTAAGCATGCAACGTTGAAAGAATACTTTTGTTGCACAGTGCAGGATTTTGCGTATTTTGTGGTGTGTGTGTGTGTGTGTGTGTGTGTGTGTGTGTTTGTGTGTGTGTGTGTGTGTAGAGTAGAAGGAGGGAGGGGGTGCAAATGGCTACATAAGATGACAAAAGAAAAGGGTACGATCTTGTCTCTTTTTTTTTTTTTTTTTTTTTTTTTTTTTTTTTTTTTTTTTTTTTTTTTTGCACCTGTACAGATGTAACAAAGCAAACAAAAAATCCTGCTCAACACCGGTCCTATAATTATCAGACAGACGAACCGTTACCGTCCATGTACCTTTAACCCATTCAGCCCTGACGCACTACAGCAGGAGATGTGTTGACCATGATAATTCAAGGGTAGTGCCAGATTAGCTTGGTGCCTGTCGGCTCCAAGCTAATCTGGCACTACCCTTGAATTATCAGGGTCGATAGATCTCCTGCAACAGGTGCATAGTCGTTAGATGATGGCTCCCATATTTGGGAAATACGTGCGTCGGGCTGACTAAATTAAGCGCTCTGAAGTGTGCGAGTTTGTCACCGACCATCATGTTGACATTCTGTTGTTAACAGAGACCTGGCTTGGTGCCTCAGGTGATGAGGCCAAATATGCTGATCTTGCCCCATCTGGATACTCTGTGAAATCCTTGCCCCGCGCTTCTCGTGGGGGTGTTATTGCTGTCGTCCTCAATGAAGCACTGCAGTCTTTTGCATCATTCTCAACTTCTTTCAGTTTCTCCCATGAGTCTTTTGAGCTTGTACAGTTTACTCTAGCTTTAACTCAGAAAACTGTTCATTTTCTGTGCATCTACAGACCCCCCCCCCCCCCGCCCCCACCCCGCCAAACCGCAAGAACAAATTAACTAATTCAATGTTTGTTGATCTGTTTCATGATTTTCTCGATCACTGTAATTCTCTTGCTGGCAGTCTGATAGTCCTAGGTGATTTTAACATCCACTTTGACAATCAGAAACACCACACCACCTCTGCACTCATGGACATTTTACACATGTTCAGTCTCTCACAAGTTGTCGACAAACCAACTCATAAACATGGGCATACTATTGACTGGATCCTTCATAGAGGTGACGATGATATCTTGTGCTCAGCACAGGTTTCTGATGCAATATGTTCAGACCATTATTGCGTGATCAGTCATTTGAGGGCCATCGTCCCACCGCCAGTGCCTATGCTTACCACAGTGCGCAATGTTCGTGCCATTGACCGACTAGCTTTCAAGGCTGACCTCGTTTAGTCACTGTCACATCATCCTAGTCCTAGTGCCGAGGAGTTTGATTCAAGTCTTAGACAATCATGCACCATCTTCACAGCGTAAAAAAGTCAGCTCATAGAATCAGCCCGTGGTACAGGCTTGTGAGCAAAGAGCTGCGTTCAGCTAAGCAGAGGCGGCGCCAAGCTGAGAGAATGTGGCTCTCAACTAGATTGACTGTTCACAAGTAGATATACACATGTTCTAAGAAGCATGTGAATGAGATTGTCCATGGAGCAAAATCTTCGTTTTACAACAGGAAGAGCAGTGAGTGCACAACAAGCAAAGAGTTGTATAACTGTGACCAATAAGCTTATGGTGAAGAAGACTCCATCACCTTTCCCACTACATTTCCCCCGTGCCACCTGCCTCAGCTTTTTGCCGATTACTTCGTTGATAAGGTCCGCGAAATTCGTGATTCTCTGGATCTCATGCCCACTTCAGTTTTGTTCACTGAAAAACGTTTCAGTAGAGAAACTCTCTCAGCCTTCGAGCCTGTGCTAGAGGATGAGGTCAGAAAAGTGATCACAAGCACTGCCCCCAAAACTTGTGAGTTAGACCCCATCCCCACTCCCTTGTTGTAAGAGTGCCTGGTTGAAGTGTTGCCTGCCATTACACAAGTCATCAACAACTCTCTTTCCACTGGTATTTTTCCTGAAAGCTTCAAGACTGCACTTGTGAAACCCCTATTGAAGAAACCATCTTTGGACCCAAATGTACTGAAAAACTATCGCTCAGTATCCAATCTTACATTCCTATCAAAGATTTTTGAGAAAATTGTCCTTGCCCAAACTTTAAAGCATGTCAACACTAATAGTCTGTTCAGTGTATTCCAATCTGCATATCGTCCCCATCGTAGCAATGAAACAGCTTTGCTGAAGATATTCAATGACATGCTTTGTGCTTTGGACGAGCGTAAGATCACAGTCCTTGCATTGCTGGACCTGTCCAGTGCGTTCGACACTATTGACCATGAAAGTTTGCTGTGCCGTCTTCAATCTGTATTTGGCATTGAAGGCACAGTCTTGGCATGGTTTAGTTCATACCTGACTGAACGATCCCAGATTGTTTCTTTTGACGGCTGTCGTTCTGAGCCATCACTTCTTAAGTTTGGTGTACGCCAGGGCTCGGTCCTAGGACCTGTATTGTTCTTACTGTATGTTCAGCCCCTGTCCGACCTGATTAGTAGTCGTTTCATTCCCATCATGCATTTGCAGATGATACGCAGATGTACAAAAGTGATACTGTCGAGCAAGCTGTGAATGCCGTCCAAAGCATAAGCCAGTGCACTGACCATGTCAAAGAATGGATGACCACCAACAAGCTGATGTTAAATTATGGCAAAACTGAAGCAATGTTGGTAGTTAATCCAAGATTATATTCATCACTGCCATTACCGTCATCATTGTCTGTGGATGGAACATTGGCTTCTCTGCGAGTGTGAGAAACCTGGGTGTTACACATGACAGAGGGTTATCTATGTCACAGCATGTCAGTGCAGTGTGTAGATCAGCTTATCTGGAACTTCGTCGCATTAGATCAGTTCGTCACCTGCTCATCGTGGAAGCCACTAAAACACTAGTTTGTGCATTTGTGCTGTCCAAGCTAGATTATTGTAACTCTTTGCTTTGTGGTTGCCCTCAGTGTCTCATTTATCGCCTCCTAAAGATTCAGAACAATGCAGCCCGGATTGTTGTGAGAGTCCGTAAAACTGAGCATGTCACACCCATCTTGAAGTCCCTTCACTGGGTACCTGTGTCTTCACGTATTCAATACAAAGTTATGTTAGTCTGTTTTAACTGCCTTTCAGGCACCAGCCCAGAAATTGTTCTCTTTGCTGCACGTGTATACACCCTCTCGTGAGCTCCGCTCCTCTTCTGATAAACGGACGTTGTTTGTACCTTCTGTCTAAACTAAAACCATTTGGTCAGCGCACTTCTGCCCCAGTGTTATGGAATACACTGCCTCTTGAGGTCAGAAACAGTGAGTCTGTCTCTGACTTCAAGAGGTCGTTGAAAACTCAACCCTTTAAGCTTTACTTTAAATAACTGCCAGTGTTAGATGCCTTAGTTTTAGTTCTGTAATCCTGCTTGTTTAGACTGAATGTTAATTAAAACATAAATTATTATGTATGCATTGTTGTTTGGTTCATTGTAAAAGTGGTGTGTTCGGGTATTGCGTTTTGTTTGTTATGTGTATATGTCATTGTATTATTACTTTTTGTGTACAGATTGTAAAGCGCTTAGAGCTTTTGATAAAGATTAAGCGTTATATAAATACTCATTATTATTATTATTATTATTATTATTATTATTATTATTATTACATACAAACCAAGGGGAATCAATACGTCGTTCTTCTTCGTCTTTGATCTTTTTTTCGGATAAAATCAAGCAGCATAGAATGACTGCATTTGTCGCCATGTTGCATATTTTTTGATTAAATCACCGTACCTAAGACAATGACGTATTGTAGCGGATTTCTGCGCAACCTTCACATGATGCCGGCCTGATTTTTGTTCTTTGAAGTCTGCGTACTTGTTTTTTACGTCACTACGGAACCTTCAAGCTAAGGCGATCGAACATTACGCGTCGACTAAAGTTACAACATGTTATAGTAGTAGACTTATGCTATATAACATAATATATAGTAATATACTTCTATAAAGAATAATAGTAACAGACTTATGAGTAGGCCTAATAACATTTTGCAGCGGCGGCGAAAGGAGTACATGACGATAAAACAATTTGACGCTACAAAAATATTGCGCTTCTCTCGATGAACATTTGACGTAATATTGTGATCGAAAAGACGAGTTGTAACAGTGGTAGGCTTTATACGTGTATACATTTGATACATTTCATACATGTCTGTTTCCGTGCTCTTTGTGGGACAAACACCTTGCCGCTTACGTAAGTTCGATTCTGTGCGCTTGGAAGAAAATCACAGGAAAGCCGTCGAGAAAGGCAGACGTTTTCAAAATAACGTAAACGCACACGTTCCTGCGTTCAGTGCAAATTGCTGCTGACACGATTTCTTTCCCTTCGTTTTGTGCGATAAAAAGCACCAAAATGATATCAGTATCGAGAAATGAAGGCTTGGTCAACTTGATAAGCAAGTACTGCCAGAAGTATTTTCTCTACAAGCGCTGCCCGAACAGGGAGGAGAGGAAAGTGAGAATTCGTAGTGACATACATCGGGCGGAAGATGCACCTCGCAACTACAGGGAGGAGAAACTCAAAAGAAGGTAAGCACTTCCCAGTGCTCAAAGGCAGTCGGGCTGATGTCGGCCGTCGCCAACGGCGACCGACATCGGCCCGATGGCCTTTTGCGCATTGGGACGATGATGTCGTCTACATGTTTGTTTGCCTGTCCGTAACCCCTTCCCTGCCGCTGTACGTACACTGTACGTACATTTCTCTTTCTGAAATCTTGGTTCATTCAACGACCACAGTCAGTACACCGTCCAAGAAACGCGGATACAAACTGATCTCAGCAAGAGGCTTGGATCCTCATGGGCACCCGCAGTCGCGGGGGCTCATGAGGATCTATGTCTCTTGCAGGTGGATCATGTTCACCTTTTCTGGGCATCGAAGGGGTTAAACACTACCCAAGCGCAAGAGACATAGATCCTCTTCAGCCCCAGCAAATGCGGATCTATGCCTCTCGCTGAAAACACTTTTTTTTTGTTTTCAAATCCATGTTTCTTTGACGGCTGGTGACGTTGACTCGACGTCGAATTTTCAATGATTTCAAAAACACAATCCGCATCCACTGGCACTGAAAGTGTTAAAACTGTCCGACGGTGACAAGGTCAAGCGCGGACGAAACTGTACATGACGCACCTGACGACACAGTGTAGATTACTCGGTCCTGACAAATACAACAATGAAAAATCAAGAGAAGGTACGTAAGACCAGAAGGGGGGGGGGGGGGGGGGGGGTGGGATTGGTTGAAGCCGTATAGTGCCCGCTGACGCGTTTCTGCAATCTTCGTTAATCCAAGACTAAAACTCACTAGCTCATTGCACCATATGGCCGAAATCCCCCAATTTTACCGTTGTCCTCTGAAGACTGCATTGCAGTGCAGGACACATATCGACCTTGATATACTAATGGTCAAAACTTAAGGGCCACCCCACTTTTTTGTGTCATTGTTTATCGTCGCAAGTACGCTAATAAAATATAATATTCTGTTGACCTTATACAGTCCACTGTACAGTGAAGAATAGACAACAATTCATCAATTTTCACGAACGTGTCAAATGCACGTGAAACATCGTCCGTTTTTGTGAAATGCTGTGCGATATTGGCAAGCGTACCAAAGGCAGGCAGTTGGAAAAACTCGGTCAAGTCATGATGCACGTGCTAAAGGGGTCAGTCGTGAACACTGAGCACTTCTGTTTCGCTACAAATATCGGTGCAGTAGGGGCATAATTGTCACTTTTCTAACCATGCCACCACGACGAAGCCTAACGCCAGTACATCAAGGCCGGGCGCTAGCAGGGCCGCAGGATGGAATTTCCGGACAAGAAGTTGCGAGACGTCTTGGGTTGTCCCATTCAGGGATCCAGAGGCCGCTGGCACGATTCCAAGAAACTGGCAGGGCAAAACGACGACCCTGCCCAGGACACCGCGCTGCACCAGCAGAAGGGAAGACAGATACCTCTGTGTGGCGGCTCTGCGCGACCGAATTGTCACGTCAACCACTCTGCGACGTCAAATGATGCAAGCTGCTAACGTTAACGTCAGCAGAAGCACAGTCTGCTGACGTATGCGCGAAATTGGCCTGGCTTCATGTAGAGCAGCAGTGAGAATAACCCTCACTCCAGCTCATCGCAGAGCCCGGGTTGCCTGGTGTCATCAACATGTGAGGTAGAACAGACTCCAGTAGACTCAGATTTTGTTTACTGATGAGTCACGGTTTACTGTGTCCTTCAATGACGGCAGGGTGAGGGTCTGGAGACACCAGGGCGAGCGATTCACGGATGGATGCGTCCAAGAGGTGGATCGCTACGGAGGAGGCTCAGTCATGGTCTGGGCAGACTTCAGCAGGGAAGGCAGGACCCCCCTTCACGTCATCCGAGGCACTGCGCTATCGGGACGAGATTGTGCAGCCCCTAATCCAGCCAGCCCTCCAAGCCATAGGCGACAATGCTGTTCTGCAGGACGACAACACTCGACCTCATCGCGCCCGTGTATTGGATAAGTACCTTGAGCAACGGGGCACCATGAGGATGGAGTGGCCAACTCGTTCACCTGATCTGGCTCCCATCGAGCACCTCTGGGACGTGATGGGGCAACGTGTAGTCAGCAACCAACCCCCACCTCAAGGCGTCCCCCAGCTGACTCAGTTCCTGCATCAAGAGTGGGAAGCGATCCCACATGTTCTCCGAACCCTGGTGAACTCCATGCGTCAAAGCTGCATTGAATGCTTGGCTGCAAACAGTGGGTACACTCGCTACTGACTGGACCAGTCTTGTGTGACTTCAAATGAGGGGTAGGTGAACATTCTAAAGTACTACTGTTGCTACAATTGCTTGATTTACTCAAAACTTAAAGGAAATTGTTACTGAATAAATTAGCAAAGTACTGACTCCAAGTATTGTTACATTATTTGTGTGGTGTTGCCGGTGCGTCTGCGATAACAAGTGGCGCTTAAGTTTCGACCATTAGTATATAGTTCAAGAGTGATGCCAGAATGCGTGGCGCCCATAGGCGCCAAGCTATTCTGGCATCACCCTTGAACTATCATGGTCGATCCATATCTTGCTGTGGTGTGTCAGGGTAGAATGAGTTAGATGGCCTTCGGAACATGGATTCAAAGAGGTGTCAGCAAGAGGCATAGATCCTCATGAGCCCCCGCAACTGCGGGGGCTCATGTGGCTCTATACCTCTTGCAGTTGAGTGGTGTTCAAATTGTTATCTGCGCCGAAAGGGTTACGGTTACATTACATGCCGGGAAAAAAAGGTTGGTTAGGTAGGTGTCTTGTTACATTATTTCGTTTGCTCGCCAGTTATGTGCTGAGATTTGTTTTGGTCCCCCGTTGGCGCTACACCCCAATAATTAATTTGCCCCCCCCCCCCCCCCGCCCCCCTCCCCCCCCGCCCCCCCCCCCCCCCCGCCTCCCCCCTCGCCTCCCCCCCCCCCTCCCCCCCCCCCCCCCCGCCCCGTCCACCCAAAACAACAACAACAACAAAAACAGACACACGCACACGCACACAAAAGACTTATAATGTCTTTTTCCGTCTCGGGCCGGAAACTGTCGTCAGTTTACCCAACTCCAACATTTCCTGTTGCAGGCTGTGTGATATGGGTCATGGACTTTTCACCCCTAGTCAACAATCGTACAAGCCCGTGGGCGGCTGGCCGCATCTCGCTCTGGACGCCCTCGTCCTTAATACCATGAAACACCAACTCGACCCTAAGGTACTGTGTTTTAGAACACGTAACGTCACGCAGAGTGCGCACTGGTGTATCAGATAACGTAACCTCTGTCGACGTCTATCTATTGTCCTTAAGCCTTTGGATGACGGTAGCGGTTTTAGTCGCGATGATTCCTGCTGGAATCATCGCGACTAAAACCGCTACCGACATCCAAAGGGTAAATACCAAACTTACTGTCTCTCTCATCTTATCTCGCATCACTATTGCAACTCTCTCCTTTCCGGCCTCCCTCACTCCACCACTTTCACTGTCCAGCGCGACAACAATGCTGCCCGCCTCGTCCTCAGAAAGAAAATATCCAACCACATCACTCCCCTGCTCAAACTCCTTCACTGGCTCCCCATCCCCCAACGCATCCAATACAAGATTCTGTCTCTCTGCTACAAATCCCTGAACAACTACGCTCCTGCCTTTCTCTCCAACTTATTTCACCCCTACACTCCTTCCCGCTCCCTCCGCTCCGCCTCCACATCCCCCGCACCAAACTCAGCACTTTCGGCCCCCGCTCCTTCTCCGTCTACGGTCCATCCACCAGGAACACTCTCCCACTCTCTCTCCGTCAGAAACACTCTCTCTCTCCTCCTTCCAGTCCGCCCTCAAAACTCACCTCTTTCAACAGTTCTAGCACTATAACATCACCACACTCCCCACCCCGAGCTGACTGTCGTAATGTAATTTGTGGTACGTGAGTCATTGTTTAAAGCGTGCGCATGCGTGCGCGAGTTGTGAGTGCGCACTTAGAGTTATAATTATTATAAGATAAGCGCAATATAAATATCGTAATTATTATTATTATTATTATTATTATTATTATTATTATTATTATTATGGCACACCATGTCCACCCTATGTACTGTGTTTTTGGAGCAAGTAACATGACGCAGACCTCGTAATTAGGATTAAAGATAACGTAGCATCACGTATGTCACGTTCCTAGGTTTAACTCATTCGCGGCCAGCAGCATCCGGATCGCGCCCAAAAAGCGCTACCAACAGCCAAAAGGTTACGATCACGCGTAACATCAGGTAGACAAGGCGCTTAGGTTGTTCCAGACCACGGCACATCCATGCACGCGAGCGCGGACATGCCTTTGATGCACAAAACAAAATAAAAATAAAAATAAAAACTAGAAATCCTATTCCCAGTTACACATTCTGCCCCAGGACAGAAATTCCCAAATTTTAAAGTTGCTCTCTGAAGGACTGTATTACAATTCTAGAGGCAGATCGAGCATGATAGTTTAAGGCTGGTGCCTGAATAGCTTGGCGCCTTTGGGCGCCAAGCTATTCTGGCACCACCCTTGAACTATCATGCTCGATTCATGTCTTGCTGCGGTGTGTCGGGGCTGAATGAGTTAAGCATCCTGCAGGCTGATGAAGTTACCAGATGAATAATCTGCCAAGCTTTCAGAAACAAACATTTTAGCCGCATTGAAGGAGTTAAAGAGAAAAGCGTTAAACCTTTGGCTGTCGGTAGCGCGGTTTTGTGGAGGTGATTCCTGCAGGTACTGGTTTCACGCCACTTCATCGATTTCAAATACAGAATTTCAAAACTTCGGTAGCTGAGCTGACCCTTCGCACCACGCTAGTATAATTATGTCCTGTATGTGTCGTGTGGTGTATGCGTCTGATTCACATGCAAGTTGGGTTCAGTTCGCAGCGAGATCATCATCATTATCACCGACAGTCAAAGGGTTTCAGTTCAGTTTATGCCAGCAAGACAAGACACAAGAGATCAGTCCAAATTAAGAATTACAGATAGTTAACCTGGTGTACCCGTGATCGAGTTCCACATGGAGAATGACTTGCAGATGATTCGTCTGATCCCACCCACCCAGGAAGCAAATGTATTGTCGGGCCGACGTCGACCCGAGGACCGTTTGCTCTCTGGCTCATGCCCTTTCTTGTTTTTTTTTTGTTTTTTTTTTTGTTGTTGTTCTGCAAATGTAGGAGTGGTCGAGCTTGCACAAGCATCACGACACCATTCCCCGGAAAGTGCTGCCTCCTATCAATGAGAGCATCGAAGACACACGGGATCTGCACGTGTGTCCATCCGCTGGGCTCAGCAACATCAGGACTCGTCTGAAAGAGGATGAAAAAAGGTGAGCAACAGAAGTAGGTGCAGAAAACCTGCGCGTGTTTTGACGCAAACAGTGGATTTTTAAAAATGCGATATTGCAAGTTTGTCCGGGATTTTTGGCTCACGTGCGAAGTAAAAGTGAGTCTATGTTCCCCGGGCCAGTGGTCGTCCGTACATCGTCCGGCGTCCATGGTAAACTTTAACTTTGGCATTTTCTCGGAGACTATTCAAGCTACAGTCTTCAAAGTTGGCCCAATGATACTTTGTGGCAAGACCTTTCTAAACATACCATTTTCACTGACCTCTCACAAAGATCAAGGTCACAGGGGATCAGGAAATATATCAAAAATAGCTATATTTGGACATAATTTATTTTTCTCAAATACTGTTCACAACTTCAAACCCAAACTTGGTACAAAGACACCTGATGGTAAGACCTTTCTATACATACTAGTTTGGTTGATACCACGGAAAGGTCAAGGACCACAAGAACTCAGGTAGTAGGTCCAAAATAGCCATATTTTGACAAAAGATGTTGTTTTCTTCACAAATACTGTTGTGCCCCCACCCGGGTCTGCCCTGGGGGACTTGGGTGGGGTTAGGTATTTTTTAGTTCCCAGGGTCACCCTGGTCAGCCCCACAGGGTGGGTTTTTCTCTCTATTCTGGGGCATGCGTTTCTGTCTACCCTTTGTCCATTCACCTGTATTTGCCTTTTTAAAACTCTCCCTACTGTCTGCACTGCATGTAGCTCTTGCTATTGGATGTGTGTTGCTAAATGGTCTTAGCTTTATTTAGGCCCCATGTTGTAGGTTTATTTAACGTATTTGGCCGGCTGGCGACATACATTCAATTTTCTGTTTAGTTTTTTTTCACAAGCAGTGCAGGCACGTCCTGAGAAAGCCTTGTTGCTGTCGGGACGTTAAGCAATGTACAATCAATCACAAATACTATTCACGACTTCAAACCCAAACTTGCTACAGAGATACCTGATGGTAAGACCTATCAATGCATACTAATTTGGATGACCCCTCGGAAAGGTCAAGGGTCACAAGAGCTCAAGAAATAGGTCAAAAATAGCCATATTTTGACAAGAAATGTTTTTTGTCTACCATATTTAAAAAAATAAAAAAAATTTTGAACTAAGGCTGGGTCGGAGCGCATTCCGGAGCATGCGCATGACGTTTTTGGCGTGCGGCGCAGAAATTCTGGCAAAGAAGTAACACGATAAAAATGACGTCACGTCTAGCTATGCAAACCTTGCTAGAGAACGTCTTTTTGGCGTGTGTGTGTGTGTGTGTGCGTGCGTGCGTGCGTGCGTGCGTGTGTGTGTGTGTGTGTGTGTGTGTGTGTGTGTGTGTGTGTGTGTGTGTGTGTGTGTGTGTGTGTGTGTGTGTGTGTGTGTGTGTGTGTGTGTGTGCGTGTGAGACAGCGACTAGAGCCCGCGTTTGAGGACGGACAAGCTTGAAATTTTAGGATATTGTCCCTAAAAGAATTATCTCGGGCCCATTTTCTTTCGATTTTTTTTTTATTATTGATGCTCATTGGCGAGAAAATGGCAGTTTCACACAAACAGTTTGATCCACACTGAAATCAGTAAATTTTCTTATTTTTACTAGATATTTTGCGTACAACTAGATAAAAGGGAGATACTAAATGAGTTCGTAACCAGCATTGTACATCTAGAACTTTTTGAGTGATTTCTTTTAAAGAAATTTATTTTCACGTTTTTGGAATTAATTTCACGAATTATATGGGTTAATCTAAAACAATTGAATCTTTTTTATGAAAAAAAAAATCTTCTCATAAATAATCGCATGATTTTTCGTATACGGTATTTACATAAGCCTACAGTTCGTCTCGGCTGTTGGGTTACGATTAGGTCCATTGTGACCTGTGTGAAAATCAATGTTCTGCAGCACTTAGTCATTTGTAAAACAGCTAACATAACTTTAATTTTTCTTTTACCAAAAAAAAACCTATCTTCTCATTAGTACCCGCTTGATGTTTCATAAACAGTGTTTGCATAAGCTCTGGGTTAGGATTATATCAAATTGTGACCTGTAAGCCTTAGGCGTGAAAATCAGCATGACAATTGCAAAGTTGATTCTCTGATACGTCAAATGTTGGTACTGCGATAAGTGACGTATAACATCGAGTCGTCACTATGAACACAGTGTCGTGGGACTAATGATGCCATGACGTGAAGCTGCTCGTGCTATTATTCTTCTTTAAGTGGTGTTCACATGGCCGATTTCTCACCGATTTTTGTCTGGCAACAATTAGCCGACGAAAGTTTCCACCTGTTCACATGGGCGTCTTTTGTCGTTTTGGAGTTAGCCGACAATTGCCAGATGTCGGTGGGGAGTTGGCAGCGAGTAGAGCAATGCTCGACTTTCCGCCCACCGATTTCCCACCGATTTCCCACCAACTCCAAGCAAGCGGGTTGTTTCCTGATCGATGATTGGTTAGAACTAGCCAATCAAATATGATTTTGTTTTCAATATTCAGTCAACCTGTTGTCGAGTTAATGGGGTGATGCCCCTTTGACCGAGGTGTGCCGAGTGTCGACGGAACAGCACGAAGTAGCGAAAGTTGGTGGCGTGTTGCTGGAAAGTCGTCGCAAAATTCGTGAGCGTTCACATGGGCAACGTCGTGTTGGCCAATAATCGCCAGACAAAAATCGTTGGGAAATCGGCCATGTGAACACCACTTTAGAATAGCTATGCTACGCCAGACCACGGAGCTTACGAATGGCGGGAATCGCCGTGTGTCCGTCAGTCTTTATTTCTGTGTGCTAGTGTGTATGGATCTGAGGTTGGGTTAGAGTAGAAGGTCAAGGAGATGGATTCCTGTCGCTACACGAGCCCACAGAGCGTACTAATGGCGGGAAGCGCCGTTTGTGCGTCTTTATTTGTGTGCGCCGACGTGTGTGTTGATCAGGGGTTGGCTTGGAGAGAAGGGAAATGGATCGGCATTATAAGCCTAACAATATGAACAACTCTGAATGTTCCTAAACGCATCAGAGCTCCAAAAAATATAGTAGACTTTGGGACGAAATCCTCATCTTATTCTCAATTACTATTCACAACTTCAAACCCAAACTTGCTAAAGAGATACCTGATGGTAAGACCTATCTATGCATATTAATTTGGATGACCCATTGGAAAAGGTCAAGGGTCACAAGAGGTCTGCAAATGTGTATAAAATGCTAATTTTGGATAGAATTGTAGTTATTATCAACTTTTTTGTAAACTTTTCAATCAAATTTGGCACAAAGGTAGCTGATATGACTTTCCTATGTGTACTAATTTAGTCGACTCATCGCAAAGGTCAAGGGTTACGGGAGTTTGACAGATGTGTGAAAACAGATTAAATTTTGAGAAAACATGGATTTTGTTGGTGCAGAAGCCATCCCTTTACTTATTGTCACATGTGTGGATCGGTCATACAAGTGAGCCATAAGGGTTTTGCCTTTCTTGTTATTGCACTGTTTGCGTCAAAACATACGCGTTTCATTTTGCCCTGCGTCTATTTGCAACGTTCTTTTATCAGTGCAAGGACCGCTTGGTTCATGCATTGTCCAAAGAGACATATCATTGACACAGTACATGGATTGATTTTGATAGTTCAAGCATGGTGCTAGAATAGCTTGGTGTCGCCAGTGTCCAGCTAATCTTTCACCGCCCTGTGTGTGTGTGTGTGTGTGTGTGTGTGTGTGTGTGTGTGTGTGTGTGTGTGTGTGTGTGTGTAGTGTGTGTGTAGTGTGTGTGCGTGCGTGCGTGCGTGTCAGTGTGTGTGCCGCCGCTTATGGCATCAACAATGAATGCATATATTGCGCCGGACTGCCTCTCTGCATGCACATGTCAAATCGCTAACATTGGCGGAAACATGTTGTCATGTCAAACATCACTAGTTGAAATCTTATAAAGTACGTCAACTGACGTTATGATCGCACATGTTTGTTGTACAGACCACTCCCTCAAACATCCCGGTCCCGCGCTAATAGGCAAGGGAAACAACGTCTCACTTCAGATGAATCATAGAACAGACAAGGGTACAATCCCATCCTTGATACTGATACATCACTAGTTTAACTCCCAGAGACATTGCATTGAATAGAACAAGCCAGACAAGGCTTACGGATACATCACTTTTAACTCCAGAAACACTGCATCACATACGTACACGCAGGTACTACCCCCTTGATATCACAGTGGATCAATTTCCCATTTCCTGTCAAATGTAGTGAATGGAAATGATTTTGGGCGATTCTAAAATGTACAGTAAACGGCTTTTCACACATTTGTGACCGTGACCTATATTTCCTTCAGCTCCAGAGAGACTGAGAGTGTCTCCGGAGGTGAACCCATTTAGCCCCGGGACCCTGCAGCAGGAGGTTGATTGATCATGATAATTCAAGGGAAGTCAGTGTCAGATGAGCTTGGCGCCTGAAGGCGCCAAGCTCATCTCACACTACCCTTGAAATATCATGATCAATCCATCTCCTATCACTGGTACATTGTCTTCAGACAACGCCTTCTAAAGTTTGGAATGTGGCCGTGGGATTAAGAGGGTTAAGGAAATCTAGGTCATTGTCACACACGTGTGGTGTCTAGTGAGGTACGAGAAATGAAGTCAAGGTCACAAACTTGCAGTGTCTCTGGGGGTAAAGGGTATGCAGATTAAGGGTTTATACGTGTGAACAGCCGAATTCTTTGTGAGTTTTGTAGGAGGGGTTTTCTGCTAATGTTGGTGACAGGCTGCCTCTGGTGTACGCTGGCCACTCGTTTTACCAGCTCGTCAAACTGTACGGAGGCAAACCGCAGCGCACCAGCAGCATGCGGTCGTCCATGCTGCACTACGAACCGGAGGAGAAAAGTGTTTACAAGGTAAATAAATAAATAAATAAATCAGCGCATTAAATAGGCGCTTCTTATCCTAATTGGAAATCGGCTCAAAGCGCCGCCGCTAACTGAACCCAGCAAGCACGCTCACGTGAATAACGCGCATTCACTCACACACTGTACACAAACACAGAACATTTACTTGGTGCAAAGGTCAAGCTCAAGTGAGCTACTGAAGTTTTGGAAATTCAAATCGTTTTTATATTTGAAATTTGATTAAGTGAGCTGAAATTGATATCAAAGTCGTGGGGGAGGAAGAGCAGGAGTGCCCGGACAACAACAACAAAAAAAAAAAAAAAAAAAAAAAAAAAAAAAAAAAAAAAACGAAAGGTAGACGTGCCCGTGCAAACAAACACACACACAAACAGTAATAACTGGCTGGGGTAGCCACGGACATAGTGCGCGAGGGTTCCTTGGAATAAATAGTTATATAATATCACGTTAGGGGCGCCTGTTGTTTGTACTAGTGCAATGCCGCTTGCTTCGCATCTCGTCTGCAAGAGACATAGATCTTCATGAGCCCCCGCAGACTGGGGGGGGGGCATGAAGATCTATGTCTCTTATTCATTACTCGGGCTTTGTGGTTGAAAGCGACCTGCCGGCATGATGTTACGTGGTGGAGTTGTAGTCGAAGTATGATAAACACACCAGACACACACAGAGTTCTTTAAAATAAACCTCGTTCAGCTGCAATCCGTCACACGTGGCTTAAGGATGTAGACAATACTGGAGTAACAGTTCCAACAATATTTAATTCAGCGATGCGATATCCACACAGTAATGCACTTTCAAATGCACAAACTACTGATACAAAGTCTCTTTTGCAATGTCCACACTGCTGACACTGACAAAGTTTCTCATACACAGCGTCTCTCCCAAAAAACTACTTGTCACTCTACAACTGACAAAGCAAGACAATGTACGAACGGGCTTTCCCAGCGCCCTCCTTATATATACTACAAAAATCTAGAATCATCTACGGAAAACATACAACGCAACCAATCAGAACGAAACACGCAGCAGAAGCTCATAAAATAAATTTTCCAGAAAAACTATAACGGGCTACAAAAACTCGGCTGCTCACTTCAGCTCTAAATTCTAGCGTATAATTAAGTCACATAAAAGTATGGTATCCCTATCACCTGGTAGCTCTAGAAAGTACGAGAACATTCCCAAAACAAAATAAAGGCTGCTCAATCCACGCGCACAGAAAAAAGTAGCGAAAATGTCGCGAAGTGTAGCCAACTAACCGACGTGACACTTACGAGGCCACAGTGCCATCCCTCCAGAACGCTCCGGACTAAACACAAAACGAAATCGGCTCTACTCACGAACAAAAGAAAAACTTACTAAAAAGGCATGTGAATCATAACCGTGATAGCTCAAATAAACATCGGATCGTTACCTACGATCAACACACGCACGCTCTCACAGGATAACACAACCACAATCGTAACACATGATCGTTTTAATCCTTATCATTCGGAATACACCAGTGTTTGAAATAAGTTTGACTAAAATAGTTCAAGGGTAGTGCCAGAATAACTTGGCGCATTTATGCGCCAAGCTATTCTGGCACCACCCTTGAACTAAAGCCATTGGTCTATACCCTTATCTGTTAGTACTATAATGTAACTTTCATATGGCAGTGTACAAATTGGAAGCTTTTAGCCTCAGTATGATATGGGTTAACAGACAAACAAAGAATGAAGGAAAGAGAGAAAGAATACAACAAACAAACAACAGTATTCGTCAGTCAATTCATCCAAAAAGGAACATAATTTTTTAAAAATTAAAACATCTGGCTGCTTTTCCATACCCTTCAGATCGATCGATTCTGGAGATTAAAACAGGAAAAAATAGATCATTATGCAGTGGACCATGTGCTTGAAACAGTCCAGCGTGGCACAGCTACAATGTCAAAATTCGAAACTATTTTTGGCTCACGTGCGAAGCAAAAGTGAGTCTATGTTTTGGGCCAGTGTCGTCCGTCCGTCGTCTGTCGTCCGTCCACCGTAGTCCGTGGTAAACTTTAACGTTGGCATTTTCTCGGAGACTATTCAAGCCACATTCTTCAAACTTGGCCAAAGGATACTTTGTGGTAAGACTTTTCCATGAAACTGGTACTAAACAATCGATTTGCGGGTGTTCCACGCTAGGCCCACAACAGGCACAGCAGTCATCCCTATCACCAGCAACAGATGAGGGGCTTTAGGGGCCAGTCGCATGAGTGAGCTTAGTCCTGCGCCAGCCACTAAGCAAGGTACTCCGCTATAGCACCTTGCTTAGTGGCTGGCCCGTTTCTGGGACGTTTTACGGGTCTCAATAATACCGAGCACAGCGGGGTCAGCTTCTCACCCACGGCACGCGCCAGGCCGGCCACGCCTCCCCCCCCCCCCTCCCCCCCGTGACCTTGTCAGGGTCATGAGGGGTCAGGCATGATGTCATACGCGGCATTAAGTGCAACCGCCCAGTGACCACCGTTCCCTATCCCTCCTTCTCCTCGATCACTCCTTTCACAGCGCTCGCCTCAAGAACGGCAGGGAAACCTTTCAGAGGATCTTGGGGAAAGTCACTGTCCACAGAGACAGCCGCTTCTCCAGACGCGTGCCTGCGGACAACGCAGCTGATGAAACTCCATACTTAACGTCGTTTGCTGAACCCTTTTTATCCTGATACACAATTACTTGAAATAAAATTGACAACTATAGTTCAATGGTGGTGCCAGAATATCTTGGTGTCAGAGGCGCCAGGCTATTCTGGAACTAAAACCGTTGATCTATCTCTTAATCTGTAACGTAGCGTCCTTAGGACAATAAGCAACTTTAAAATCGTCAGCATCAGGATGTAATGAGTTAGCTGCAACTTCTTCACTACCGGAGGCCAACAATATCCGGACTTCAGATCGATCGATTCTGGAGATTAAAACAGGAAAAAATAGGTCATTATGCAGTGGACCATGTGCTTGAAACAGTCCAGCGTGGCACAGCTACAGTGTCAAAATTCGAAACTGTTTTTGGCTCACGTGCGAAGCAAAAGTGAGTCTATGTTTTGGGCCAGTGTCGTCCGTCCGTCCGTCGTCTGTCGTCCGTCCACCGTCGTCCGTGGTAAACTTTAACGTTGGCATTTTCTCGGAGACTATTCAAGCCACATTCTTCAAACTTAGCCAAAGGATACTTTGTGGTAAGACCTTTCTAAATTTGAGTGACCTCTCACAAAAATCAAGGTCACAGGGGATCAGGAAATATGTCCAAAATAGCTATATTTTGACATAATTTATTTTTTCTCAAATACTATTCACAACTTCAAACCCAAACTTACCTTTCTATACGTACTAATTTGGTTGATCCCACGGAAAGGTCAAGGGTCACAAGGGTTCAGGAAATAGGCGAAAAATAGCCATATTTTGACAAAAGATGTTTTTTTCTCAAATACTACTCACAACTTTCAACCCAAACTTGCTACAGAGATACCTGATGGGAAGACCTTTCTATGCACACTAATGTGGCTGATCCTTCAGAAAGGTCAAGGGTCACGAGAGCTCAGGAAATAGGTCTAAAAATAGCCATATTTTGAGGAAAGATGTTTTTCTCAATTACTATTAACAACTTGGCCCACTCTGGCGTTGAAGTCGCCAAGGATGATGACTTTGTCGTCTGCAAGGGTGCTCTGTATGAGGCTGCGCAGGTCAGTGTAAAACTTGTCCTTTTCAGCAGGCTCTGCCAGGAGGGTTGGGGAGTACACGCTGAGAAGGGTGACGTGTTGCTGGTGTCTCTGAACTTTGCCAGGACTCTGAAACCTGGAAAGGAGTCCTTGGCAAGCATGGCGTCGTGAACTGCAATGACAATGGCCGCCTACTGTTGGAGTTCTGTGCAGAGCAGCAACTGGTCATCACCAACACTACTTTTCAGCAAAAGGACAGTCGAAAGACCACCTGGATGCATCCTCGCTCCAAACACTGGCACCTCATCGACTATGTCCTAGTGCGTCAGAGGGACCGCAGTGACGTCCTCCTCACCAGAGTGATGCCCAGCGCAGAGTGCCACACTGACCACCGCCTTGTCCGCTGCAAACTCAGGCTCCAAGTCAAGCCAAAACCCAAGAAATGGGGGCCCCCCAAGAAAAAGCCTGATGTTGCCAGCCTTCAGCGTGACGATGTGAAAGCTGCCTTTCAGACAGATTTACAGCGCAGGCTCAAAGACACAGCGGACCCAGCAGACTCCTCCCCTGAAACACTTTGGGAACAACTGAAAACTGCTATTGCAAAATCCTCTGCAGAAGTCCTGGGTTTCGCTAGAAAGAAGAACAAAGACTGGTTTGATGAAAACGATGTTGAGATCCAGGAACACCTAGCAAAAAAAAAAAAAAGAGCCGCCCATCAGGCCCACCTAGCCCAGCCTTCCTGCCCTGTGAAGAAGTCTGCCTTCCGCCTCGTCTGCAGCAGTCTCCAGCGCAAGCTCAGAGATCTCCAGAATGAGTGGTGGACCAGACTTGCACAGAGGACCCAGCTTTGCGCTGACAATGGTGAATACAGAGGCTTCTACGAAGCACTGAAAGCAGTGTATGGCCCCAGACACCTGGTACAAAGTCCCCTGCAAGGCGCGAATGGTCAGGCACTCCTCACAGATAATACCTCCATCTTGAACCGCTGGTCGGAGTACTTTCAGAGCCTCTTCAGCGCTGAGCGCACTGTTCAAGAAGCAGTCGTCCTACAAATCCCACAACTCCCAGTAAAGGTTGAATTGGACGAACCGCCCACCGCTGAAGAGACCCTCACAGCCATCCACCAGCTCAAGAGTGGCAAAGCAGCAGGCATTGATGGAATACCGCCAGAGATCTGGAAACATGGAGGCACAGCACTGCACAACAAGCTCCATGACCTCTTTCTCTGCTGCTGGGAGGAAGGAACACTACCAAAGGATCTCCGTGATGCTGTCGTTATCACCCTGTACAAGAACAAAGGCGAGAAGTCTGACTGTTCCAACTATCGGGGAATTACCCTGCTGTCCATTGCTGGGAAAATTCTTGCAAGGCTGCTCCTGAATCGGCTGGTACCTGCCATCGCTGAAGACCACCTCCCAGAGGGCCAGTGTGGCTTCAGAGCAAACAGGAGCACCACCGATATGGTCTTTGTGCTGAGACAGCTTCAGGAGAAATGCCGCGAGCAGAACAAAGGGCTGTACGTAACGTTTGTCGACCTAACAAAAGCGTTCGACACTGTGAGCAGGCAAGGCATGTGGCAGATCCTGGAGCGACTTGGCTGTCCCCCAAAGTTCCTCAGCATGATTGTCCAGCTACACGAGGACCAGCAAGGCCAGGTCAGACTCAACAATGTCCTCTCAGAACCATTCCCTATTCTCAACGGCGTAAAGCAGGGCTGCGTGCTGGCACCGACCCTCTTCACCATCTTTTTTAGCATGATGTTGAAGCAGGCCACAGTAGACCTCGATGATGACGATGCAGTGTACATCAGGTATCGTCTCGATGGCAGCCTGTTCAACCTCAGACGACTGCAGGCCCACACGAAAACCCTAGACCAACTGATTCGTGAGCTGCTTTTTGCTGATGACGCTGCCCTCGTTGCACACACAGAGAGAGCCCTGCAGCGCATCACGTCCTGCTTCGCAGACGCTGCCCAGCTCTTTGGACTCGAGGTCAGTCTGAAAAAGACAGAGGTCCTCCATCAGCCGGCACCCAAGACAGTGTATCGTCCTCCTCACATCACCATTGGCGAGTCTGAACTAAAGTCAGTGCACCAGTTTACTTACCTTGGCTGCATTATCACGTCGGACGCCAAGCTGGATAAGGCGCTTGACAGCAGGCTGGCAAAAGCGAACAGCGCTTTCGGGCGACTTTTCAAGCGGGTGTGGCACAATCAACAGCTGAAAACAGGCACCAAGATCAGCGTGTACAGAGCTGTGGTCCTCACCACCCTGCTGTATGGTTCCGAGTCCTGGGCCCTCTACCGCAGCCAACTACGACTCCTCGAACGCTTCCACCAGCGCTGCCTGCGTACCATCCTGGGCATTCACTGGAGTGACTATGTCACCAACGTCGAGGTCCTTGAACAGGCTGAAACTGTGAGCATCGAGGCTTTGTTGCTGCGGACACAGCTCCGCTGGGCGGGGCATGTCTTCAGGATGGAGGATCATCGCCTACCAAAGATCACCCTGTTCGGCGAGCTTGCTACTGGACACCGTGACAGAGGGGCACCAAAGAAGAGATACAAAGACTGTCTCAAGAAGTCACTTAGTGCCTGCCAAATCGACCACCACCAGTGGTCCTCGCTTGCTGTGGACCGTGACACCTGGCGCTCCACCATTTACAAGGCAGCTGTCTCCTTTGAGGACTCTCGCAGAGCTAGCCTTAAGGACAAGCGGCTCAGGAGAAAAAACAGAGATGCCGCAACTCAGAACCCTGGCCATACCTTCCCCTGCAGCCACTGCGGTCGAACCTGCCTGTCCCGGATTGGCCTCCGCAGCCACGAACAAGCCTGCAGACGTCGTGGGCAACTCCTATAAAATCTTCGTTCGCGAAGTCAAGCCAAGAGATTAACAACTTAAAACCCAAATTTGTTACAGATATTGATGGCAAGACCTATCTATCCATAATAATTTGGATGACCCCTTAGAAAGATCAAGGGTCACAAGAGGCTGGCAAATGTGTATAAAATGCTAATTTGTTTTATAACATTGTAGGTATTCCCAAATGTTTGCAAATTTTCCAACCACATTTGGTACAAAGATAGCTGAAGATAAGACCTTCCTATGCATACTAATTTAGTCTCATCACACAGGTCAAAGGGGGTTGATACATGTGTGAAAAACGCTTACATTTTCAGAAAACATGGATTTTGCTGATGCAGAAGCCAGATCTTTTCACAAAGGTCACACATGTAAATCGGTCATACACGTGAGCCATAATGGCTTTGTCTGTCTTGTTCAGTGTTATGCTGGCATGCCGATATCCTTATGTCCAGATAAAGCATAGTCATCGCTGTATTTAAATATTCACCTGAAACATATGAAAAGCGCGAAGATGAAGATGCAAATCGAAACTTGTCAGCCCCGGGGACTTATCTCGCAAAAACTTATGTCTTTTGGCTATTTTGTGCATACAGTTCCAAGAACAAAATTGTAAAGTTTATTTTGCGTGAGAGTATATAATGCAATGGATCAATATTATTTTCATATCCTATTTTTATTTTCAGTTACGTATTCGTAAAGAAGAGATCAAGTACCTAAATGACATCCTTTACCTGATGGACACCTTGAATCTGATCAAGATGCGCCATCTAAAGTCTACAGTTCCTATCAGCCTAGATGTCCTCGGCACCGCGAGAGACCTAACCCCTGAACAGCAGCAACACTGCTGCAGGGATGCTAAGACCACGAAGCGCCCAGGTGCCTTGAGCAAACGGTATAGTTTCAGAGAACAGGTATGTCCCAGTCAATTCTGCTGCCATACGTTGACTCAAGTTAGAAGACCAGGCTTGAAGGTGGCCGTACCGTTTAGTGGAGTACTCCCCAAATCTCCAAATAGACCTATTCGTGAAGTACGCCACAAGTACACGTCTATTCAAATGAGATGCTTGGCATCTCATTTGAATAGAAGTGTACATGTAGCGTACTCCCCGAGTACGTCTGTATGGGGAGTACTCCAGCAAACGGTACGTGCGGCTGATAATCGATATCTTCAAGATTCAAGATGACTTTATCGTTGCTGTAATAGAAGATAATCATACACAGCAAAAATTGTCTTGCCGCCGCAGGTGCTGCTCACATTCACTCACTCGTTCATTCCACAAATTACAATAACAGAGCTACTGTGTCAAAATGGACAATGACTCGGGACGGGTGAAGCCCTTCGCCAAGGCATCTAATGGCCGGCGCCAGTGGCCTCATCCCGACCCGAACCTCCCTGACAAAATCAGAATGCTAAGACAGCCCTATGTCTCCTGAACACACTAGTAATTCCTACTTGACTAAAGCTAGTACATAAAAATACAAGTTAACATGAATTGCCGTCGACAGGAAAATAATCTCCGATCTAGGCAACATAAAACAACGGTCAAAGCTGCACCTGGAGGCGCGTCGCTAAAGTACAGCGCCGGTGTTTAGAGGGCACCGCTCCGACAAAGTCCGTCAACATCATTTATAACACATAATATCATGATGGTAACAGTAATGAGTCATTATAATGAAATAAAACCAGCACCCCCACACACAGTCATTTTCACTGGCACGCCGCTTGTCAACCGCGAAGGTCGGCGGGCCAGGCAGTACGTGATACATAAACACGGCCGCCGCGGTGGTAGGAAAGCTCGCTGGTAAATTCTTCTCTGTGTGCTTCCACTCTCTTCTGTGGGGTCAGTCAGAATGAAGAAAAATCTGACAATGGGTTAGTCTGTGAATAATGTAGGGATGGAGCCCGGAACAGCACATGTTTAGTAATTCCACAGTTCATGTGCACGTTCTTCTTTATATACATAGGCTGGCACCGAGTGAAACAAGTCCAAATTCCGAATATTCAGCCGTACAAGAATAAGACTATGTTATAATCGGTACACCACAGCTATCACATAAAGTTGTCAAAAAAGTACATCATTGTTTACTCAGAACTGCATGGCACAACACTGCCTGGAAGATAATAATAATAGGAGTCGCTTCAAAGCACAGTTGGCAGATTTTAGCGGCCGGCCAGGAGATGGTGTCTGGCCGCCATCTTGCCCTAAAACGGTACGAGCGGCTGATAATCGATATCTTTGTGGTGATCATCAATTTACTTTTGTTCTCTTCATTCTTTGACCCTTTTCATCCTGATACGCTATTGCTTGAAACAACTTTGACTATGAATGTTCAAGGGTAGTGCCAGAATAGCTTTGCGCCTAAGGCGCCAATCTATTATGGCACCACCCTTGAACTAAAATGGTTGATCTGTAATGTAACCTTCATAGGACAATAAGCAAATTTTCACAAAAAATATCAGCCTCAGGATCCGATGTCAATCTTTTTTAAGAAGTCCTTTAGCTAGAGAGTTCCATCTACAAGAGAGTGACAATCTGGCGGGCTTCTGCAGCTTCAGGAGCTCATGAGAGTCTAACTTTCCGCTCAGTTTTACTGAATTTTAAAGGGGAAGTTTCTTTGTTCAGAAGGAAAGGGTGGCTGTGTTCGAGTGTACAGCTGTATGTCACAGTCTTCGCTCTTACTTTTTCTTTGCCAGATATTAATGGCCGCTCCATCGGGGTGGGTGCCGCCGAAACCGCTCGAGTTCTCCCTCGCAGGGCAGTCCCGAAAGCGTTCAGATGTCGTGCAGCGTAGGTCGATTATCCAAGGACAAAACTCGTCACATGCACCGGCTAAGCCCTTACCCAACGACTCGCAGGCAAGCTTGACTCGGGGCAGTCTTAGGACTGACAAGGAGAGAGAGCATAAAAAGAAAGAACAGAAAGAGAAAGAGAAACAGGAGGACCTTTCCTGGATACCCGCAAAGCGATGGCCTCCGCTCTGGATGGTAAGTATGTATCAAACCATGAGTGGTGGTGATTTAAGAGCCGAGAATTGCTTTTGACACACATGATCAGGCTCCGAGGCTCTGCCAAGAAGCCGCCACTACTGTATGTCAAAAGCAAGTCGAGGCTCGTAAATCATCACCATCCACGGTTTTAACGTATTTATCACACTGTCGTATGATGCCTGTCTCGCACATGTCATGCCGGCTTTAGGTTGGGTTGACTTTAGTCTACACAAGCTTTTTGCTTACTTTTAGTTTTTCTTTCTAAAGGGACATTTCGGAACACGACAAAGGAGGTTGACGTCATGTGAAACACAGGTGACGAAAATTGTATTCACGCAAAAGCGACATGTGTAAAGATCAAAGGAAACCCCGCCGACAGTGGGATAAGCACGAGCATTCCGAACACAAGCCAAACGCAGTAGCCAGTGAGCGAATGATTCTCGAACCGACGTAGGCTACCGTTGGACCGCGCACGGCCGTGCGCGGACCGGCCTTCGGCGGCCGACTTCGGTTCGAGGGCCTTTTGCTCACTAGGTAGGCAGTGCCTCTCGACAGGGAGGATGTGGAAGCAATATCCAAGGGCCGTCGCGTTCGATGTCCGTGATCTCTGTCTCTCTTAACCCCTTGACTGCCGAGAAAAACATGAACGCGAACAAACGGCAAGAGGCATGGACCCTCATGAGCCCCCGCGACTGCGAGGACTCATGAGGCTCTATACCTCCTGCTGAGGCCACTCTGTGTCCGTGTTCTTTGGACAGCTGTGGCTCTTGGTCGTTCAGTGAACACAGATTTCAGAAACAAAATGCACGTCCAGAGGTTATCAGACGTACAGTTAGCTCAGGATGAGCACATTTCCTTAACCCTTTCAGCCCCGGATCTCTACAGCAGGAGTTGTCCTGCAACTGGTACATAGTCGTCAGGCAACACCTCCAGAATTTGAGAAATGGGACCTTGGGGCTAAAATGGTTAAGGATGTCACACAGACCGTCAACCTTACACCCGGGTTAAGCCACGTGTCCAACTATAATTTGAGTCAAGTGATAACATCTTTCTTTTTTTTTTAAACTCATTCGAGACGTGCCAAATCCGGATACGCGGCGTAAAAGCCGCGTATCCGGATAAGGCATGTCTCGAATGACTTACATTCGGAACCAAATACATGACAGAAACACAGCAAACTTAAATCAGACTGTTTTAGGAGATAACTCGACCGACTAAAAATCGAATTGTTGATCGCACGACCTGCAAACTAACCCGAGTTAAATTAGCTGGCCAGGTAATCCACCAATGTAGCTGGGTAGCGACTTGTCCCGATACAGTAGTCAATGAGATGACACAGGGCAATTCTTTTGGATAGGAAAAATGATTTCTACGCATTTTGCATTGTAACTTGCATGACAGTTTTTTCGTTGTTACGTTCGTGACTTTTACTTTAGTTTGGTTGTTGTTGGTTTTTGTTTTTGTTTTATAAACATCAAATGACACTGCTTAATTAGTTTGAACCTAGCTGTTAGTTTTAGTGTTATGGATATGAATATGGTCAATAGTCTTGTTAGCCACCCGAAAATGTGGGTGACCCGCTATTTCGTTCGCGTTAGCAAATATGCGCTATGTTGCCCCGTGTCACTTCTTGACCCCGTGTTAAACCGCCAGTTTAAATTCAGATAAATGACAGTTAACCCGGAATAAATCGGTCGTGTGACGGCCCTCGCAGATATCAAATGATTTTTGGCTCACGTCGAAACAAACGTGAATCTATCATCTGGACCAGTGGTCGTCTGTCCGTTGTCTATCCGGCGCTGTCCGTCGTCCGTGGTATAAAAAAAAAAAAAAAAACCCACAAAAACTTTAGCATCACAGGAGGTCAGCAAATGTGTGTAAAATGCCTTTTTTTAGTTTTCATCAGCATTTTTGCAATTTTTTCAATCAAACAGGAACAAAGGTAGCTGATGATAAGACCTTCCTATGCATAATAAATTATTTGACCCCTCGCAAAGGTCAACGGTCACGGATGGTTGACAAATCTGTGAAAATTGCATTCCCAAAAATGGATTTTGCTGGTACAAAGACTTTATGTTAGGACACGTGATCACTTGATTATTTCAGTGACCTATGACCGGGAAAGGTCAAGGTCACAGAGGCCAGACTAATTAAGTGGATCGGTCATGCACGTGAGCCATAAAGCTCTTGCCGTTCTTGTGTTTCTTTCGATCTCGGAAGCAGAGTATCGCCGCCTATGAGCAAAGCCGCGCAGTTCTTGACCCCTTGGTTGTGCCTCACAAAGTGGAAATGATGATGAACCCAGGCGGTCTGCAGCGGCGCCGATCTCTTGAAGACATCCTGAAGACACGCAAGGACTGGGCCGAAATGCGCCAGGCCGTGGAGAGGAGCGTAGTGTTCCGGCTAGATCGGTTTGAAAAGGAACAAGTTGGTATAACACTGACTCAGCACAACGCAACAAGTTAACTCATTCAACTCCGACACGCCACGGCAAGACATGGATCGGGCGTGATAGTTCAAGGGTTGTGCCAGAATAGCTTGGCGCCCATAGGCGCCAAACTATTCTGGCACAACCCTTGAACTATCACGCTCGATCTGTTTCCAGCAGTGTAATACAGTCTTCAGGGCGCAACTTCAAAACTTGGTGATTTCGGTTCTGGAGCAGCATGTGTTAATAATGCTAGGTCGACCATGACATTTTTACCCCTTAGCTGCCGGGGCAAGGCGAACGTAAACCATCTGCAAGCGACATAAATCCTCATGAGCCCTCGCAGTCGCGAGGGCTCATGGAGATTTATGTCTCTTCTTAGTCCTGTGTTTTTTGTGGCCACGTCCGGTCCCATGTCATTTGTGTTCTTCTAGTCCACAAGCTAGGAAGATCTACCGTGCACCCCCCCCCCTCCCCCAGTACTCAATAAGATGGATTTCAAAGTGTTTCTTAGTATGTCCTGAGATGTTTAAGCCATGTTCCCGAAAATCCTTAGGAACACACCAGAGATATAGCCGATGGCGCAAGGGTACCCCCATTCACGCTCTTCGCAGGTGCTAAAATGAGGTTGAGAAACATTTTCCTCTAAATAAATCAGAATTCATTCCAGAAGCCCAAATCAGGTAATATTATGTTAAGGCACACGTTCTGCAGCCTCTGCAAAAAGCAGAATGAAAAAATATTGAATCTCTGGCTCACAGTGAAGGTATTTGTGCACCCAGCAAACGACCATTTCCGCGAATTCACAAAAAAGACAAAAATAATGTGTCAGATGCCTTCAGACATTTTCTACAGTGCTGGCAGTCCATTTTCAGGCTTACATTATTAACACAGGATGTTACAATTATTATAAACTTGACTAGGTGATGCTGTGATCACTGTGAGTGCCACAGTAGTTGATTTTGTATCCCTACCCCCAAGTTGTAAAAATACACAAAATTAATTAGAAAAAATTTCTAAAGTTATTCCATTTCATTTTGACCTTTCGTTACCTATTACGTTTCAATAATGTGAGCATAAAGTGCAAGAAAATAAGGAAAGTCGGCATCCTTTACGGTACATTCGTGGTGAATGATAGCTTTTTCCCATTTAAAATTGCCAAATTGGGAAACGTACGTTGTTTCCGGTGCCCTCATAAATTTTGTATAATACGGATAGGTCTT
Source organism: Semisulcospira habei (assembly GCA_036245525.1). Classification (NCBI taxonomy): domain Eukaryota; kingdom Metazoa; phylum Mollusca; class Gastropoda; family Semisulcospiridae; genus Semisulcospira; species Semisulcospira habei. The sequence continues at coordinate 285,793,941 of BTPG01000002.1, read as the reverse complement.
TGTTAGGTTTTATTGGTTAGGATAGAGTACCACAGTTACTCCCAACCTGATTTTGTGATGCTATGATGCATTTAGGGGCCACAGTGGCTGAATCTGCTGCCCTACCCCCATTTTACCAGTACGCAAAGTAACGCAAAATAATCATAAAAATTGCTTACGTAATAGTCCTCTGTTTAAATATTTTTTGTTGCCAGTTGTTGTTATTTTTAAAGTATGCATACTGAGCATAAAAAGTTGTGATCATTTCATTAATTTCAATGTAACCCATCAATTTAATTGTAACTATTTTTAACTGGCTGGTCTTTTAGGTGATATTTTACCTAGCGTAAGGCGGGTCTAGTAAGGTCTCCCCTTTTCCGTTCATTTATTTTTATCTAGAAATGTGTAAATATGAATATGCGTAATAAAGTTTCATGGTTCCTAATAGCCAAAACAATGTTATCAAAAATACTTAGTTTCCACATGTCCACCACGAGATCTCCACTTCCACCTTCTGCAGCTTTCAATCTTTTTTATGGCCATCTTTAAATCTTATATTGTTCTGGCTGCCAATAAGTGAGCTGTCAAGAGCTAGGCAGCATGTTTTCAGAGTTTGGTGTATAGGGGCGTGTCTTCTGGTCAGAACTGCCAGCAGACCGCTTCTCTGTATGGACATGTTTGGAGAATGTGCTAAGGAGACCGATTTTCTACGCCAAATTCGCATAGGGATGTTTCCACATGACCCAGTCTCACGAGGTGAGTTCAGCAGGGTCCTTACGGTCTGTGAACATTTGTGAAAGTTGTAAAAAAATGGCAAGGCTTTTTGAGGGCCCTGGAAAGTCTGTCAATTTCAGTCCTTTTCCTTAAAGTCTGTGAAAGTTTGTAAAAAATGACAACGTACTGGCAAACTTTTGTCTACTTCTTTTTTTTTTTTTTCTCCCTCAATTTGTGACTATTCCCATTGCAAACGATCATGCTGACGCTTGTTGCAAGTGATCTATATTTAGCTCTGATCATAAAGTGACTGCATGGCGAACATTCTGATTGGTTGTTTACGCTTCTACCGAAGTCCGCCATTCACTAAGCGTTCTTTTATTTTGGTATCTCTTCACGCATTAGGCACGGAAGCTTCAAATAATTGCTGATACAGAGTGATCTGATTAAAGTGTGTAAAGCTTCAGGCTTCAGTTTGGGTTTGTGAAACGTTCATGCTTTTCTGAATGGACCCAGTCCAGAGTAATCAGTGTGTAGATGAAAGATGGTGGCCTAGCTCTCCCTGTTCAGCTTGTTGATGTCATCTGCCCACGGGCTGCAGCCGCCATTCTGCTTTTGCCAATCACTTTGTTGTTGTAGTGTCTCCATTCCCAGCTAGTCCAGAATGCACTGGAATCCACTGCAGCACTATTTTGTGGACAGGGCATCCAGTCTATCTTGAAGCTTCCTGGTGAGATCAGTGGATCAAGCTGCTGCCTTTCCCTAGCTAGTGCTCTGCTGCTGTGTTGAGCACCTGCAGATCTGTACGATAGTTGGAGCTGCTGCCGCTAGCTGGTAAGGAGAGGGAGGTAGTAGTGCGGTCTGCACAACAGATGTACACGCCACTTCCTTCATTCAACACAGCATCTTGTGTGGTATCACAGCTGCTGTGAGGGTAGCGCTTGTGCACAACCTCCAGCAAGATGGCTTTGTGCAGTGCCGCGACCTTTGGCAAAGAGTCCTGGAACATTATGTTGTCTTTCGAGATGTCCAGGTATCTGAAGGGAGCTGTTCACACATCTTTGGGCTTGGTTCCAGGACGTCAGTGTTAGCCCTTTGCAGGACATTCAGTTGGCAGTTCAGATTGGGCATTTCTGACGGTTCTTGGTCTGCTCCTGTAGTCTCCCATGCTGTCGGTGTTTAGTAAGTCTCTTCATCGTGTGTGCTGTTCTGCATTCCAGTGGCTCCAATGTCCATTTCCTAAATTGGGGTGCTCCAGATGGCTCTAAGAATGTCACTGCATCATGAGAATGACCCATGTTCTGCATCTTGTCAAGCCTGGCTTTTTGGGTTTCAGGCAGTGTTTCATGTTGTCGATGTATCTTGGTACCGCACAACTGGTCTGACCGAGCAGGTGTTTGCTTGTGCCAGGATGCTGTAATTTGCGCCAATGTCGTCCCCACCAGTTCTTCATCAGAGACTCTCTTTTTTGCAGCTCTAGCTCCCATGGTTTCAATGTGAGGCCTCCACATGAATCCAGTAATTTATTTGTTGCCAGTAAAGTTGGCCTGTCTGTCTTTGGTACTGGAAGATCTCCAGTTTTGAGGTGACCTCTTCCATCTGATTGAAAGAGATGGTCTAGCTCAGTTTGAGTGGCCTCTTTCAGTCCAGCTGCTGACTCTATAGTCAGCATCCTGGATTCTGGAGGATGCTATTTCTTTATGTACTGGAGGATGCTATTTCTTTATGCCTCCACGTGAATCCAGTAATTTATTTGTTGCCAGTAAAGTTGGCCTGTCTGTCTTTGGTACTGGAAGGTCTCCAGTTTTGAGGTGACCTATTCCGTCTGATTGAAAGAGATGGTCTAGCTCAGTTTGAGTGGCCTCTTTCAGTCCAGCTGCTGACTCTATTGGCAGGATCCTGGATTCTGGAGGATGCTATTTCTTTATGTTCTGCTGCGCTCCACACTGCAAAGTCATCTGCATGGAGGATGTTCAAGACGAACCTTGGTACTGTTGTACTGATGTCATTAATGTAGACCAAAAACAGCATCAGACACAACATCTCCCTGAGGTACACCTTCCCCGAGTTTGACAAGAGTGCTGAATGTGCAGACGATAGAAGCTTCAGCGGCAGCCCCTGTTAAGCATGCCTTAAATAAAAAGAATTACAATTAAATCGATGGGTCACATTGAAATTAATGAAATGATCACAAATGTTTATGCTCAATATACATATTTTGTTAAGAAAACTGGCAACAAAAATATTTAATCAGAGGAGCAATTGTTATGATCATTTTTCGTTCCTTTGCGTACAGGTAAAATGGGGGTAGGGCAGCAGATTCAGCCACTGTGGCCCCTAAATGCATCACAGCATCATAAAATCAGGTTGGGAGTAACTGTGGTACTCTATCCTAAACAATGAAACCTAAAAAAGACCTATCAGTTGTATACAAAATTTCTGAGGGCATCGGAAACAATGTACGTTTCCCAATTCAGCAATTTTAAATGGTAAAAAGCTATCATTCACCACGAACATACCGTAAAGGATGCCGACTTTCCTTATTTTCTTGCACTTTATGCTCACATTATTGAAACTCAATAGGTAAAGAGAGGTCAAAATAAAATGGGATAACTTAAGCAATTTATTCTAATTAATTGTGTGTATTTTTACAACTTGGGGGTAGGGATACAAAATCAACCACTGTGGCACTCACAGTGATCACAGCATCACCTAGTCAAGTTTATAATAATTGTGACATCCTGTTTTAATGATGTAAACCTACAAATGGACTGTCAGTGCTATAGAAAATGTCTGAAGGCATCTGACACATTATTTTTGTCTTTTTTTGCGATTTCGCGGAAATGGTCGTTTACTGGGTGCACAAATACCTTTACTGTGAGCCAGAGATTCAATATTTTTTCATTCTGTTTTTTGCAGAGGATGCAGACGGTGTGCCTTGACATAATATTACCTGATTTGGGCTTCTGGAATGAATTCTGATTTATTTAGAGGAAAATGTTTCTCAACCTCATTTTAGCACCTGCGAAGAGCGTGAATGGGGGTACCCTTGCGCCATCGGCTATATCTCTGGTGTGTTCCTAAGGATTTTCGGGGAACATGGCTTAAACATCTCAGGACATACTAAGGAACACTTTGAAACCCATCTTATTGAGTACTGGGGGGAGGGGGGGGGGGGTGCACGGTAGATCTTCCTAGCTTATGGACTATTCACGCGAATGTCAGTCAGTGTGCAGTGGTTTCAGAAATGAAATCCGCGTCCGTTGGCAGTCAAGGGTTGAACGTGGTGACAGAATGTCTTGGCGCCTCTGGGCGACTCACGGTCGATCAGTCTTCTCAACTGTAAAGGAGTTTTCAGAAGAAAGAGAATTTCGACCATAGGGCTCAGTGTGTTTATGTCACGTACAAAAAAATGGACGAACCAAGGCAGCTCGGAATACGGTACCGTTTTAGAATGGCGCTTGGCGAGTAGCGCCAAAGACAGTATAATCGGTGATCTACTCTATTAGGACTTACAAGTGTAGGCTCAGTACAAGGATAGCGACTGATTAGCCTGGACAGGCGCAAAGCTAATTGCCGTTATTTCTCTTTCATCTTTTGTATCACTCTTTTGAGTCCTACAGCAGGCAAGCAAACCCCAATCACTTAACCCTTTGAGTGTTGGTAGCAGTTTTATTTGCGATGATTCATACAAGAATCATCGCGACTAAAACCGCTGCCGACACCGCCAAGGGGTTAGTAAATCAAAGGTCAAGCAGAAATCTTGGCAGCCAGCCACCCAACCCACCAAGCTTCTTGTTTGTACAGATGGACTTTATCAACATACATATGTCATCCCTAGAGGATCTGCCTATGGCCCGCCCCTACATTAAACACCGGCAAATGATGGACAAAATGTGCATGGATTTTCGCAAAGGGAGACAGAAAAAAGGCATTTTGTACGACTGCGAGACCCTAGCCTGGTACAGGTCCCTGCGAATAGAGGTGAGGACGGTTTGATATTTCGAGCATTTTGAAGTACGACCGAGGGTCACTTTGGCGTACAGTATGTGTGAGGAGAGTTGACACCCTCACTGCCAGTGGACGCAGATTGCGTTTTTGAAACCTTTGTTAGTTTAACGCGAACGTTCCCCAGCCATCACGGGAACTGGATATAGTGTGGTTTCAGCACATGGCATCCTCATGAGCCCCTGCAACTGTGGGGGTTGATGAGGATCTATATCTCTATATTATTTTTCTTTGCGGGCGCTTTTATATCCGCAGACCGGCAGAGGCCGAGATTAACTCATTCAGCCATGACGCACTACAACAAGAGATGGGTCGACCATGATAATTCAAGGCTAGACAGGTGCCAAGCTAATCTGACACTACCCTTGAATTATCATGGTCGATCCATCTCCCGCAACAGGTGCTTAGTCATTAGATGACGCCTCCAAAATTTGGGGAATATGTGCGCCGGGCTGAATGAGTTAATTGGCTGGGCTGTGAAATTCCTCGCTTCTGCTGTACGGCAGCTTCTCCTGGAATATGGTGGGTAGTGTCCAAGTCTCCTTCCTCAGCTGCTGGTACAAGGGGCAGTCTTGGAGAATATGGCCAACAGTTTGCGCACATAGACCGCATTGGCAATAGACCGAACCACTTTTTATTTGGCTCCGCCCCTTTAGTCGGGGTCCAGCAAGCGTGCTACGCGCTAGTGTAGACTGCTAGCATAGTAAAGCGCGCTTTGGACGGACGTTGATTTTTTTAATCACTTAACATGACTGTCACGTGAGATCGACCCAAGGTCATTTAAAATGAGTGTCACGTTTGAGATCGACACAGGGTCACTTAACATGAGTTTCATGTCTGCTCGACCCAGGCCAAATTTAGACCACACATGCAGTAGGTGTGACCCCCAGTAGCAAAACGTCTTCGGGACCATGACGGACGCAGTGGGCCCGCTCACAACGTGCTTACTGGGTCCTTCCTGATCTTTCCTATCGTTGCAGGCGAGGAAGACTTTGGTCGACATGGACGGAGAGACTTTCGCCTTGCTGGAAAAGATCAAGGGCCATTACAAACTGGCGCCCACCAAGCCGCGCTACGCCCGGGCACGGTTAGCCCTCATCGTCATGTCCATGCCGGCCATGTCTGTGTGTCAGATAAGTATGCAGAGGGCTATAGACTTTCTGCTGCACGAGGTGTTCCACATGCCGTCCGACACCCTGGCTCTGTGGCTTTCCGTTAGGGGACTGCCCTACGTTCTGGTGTGAGGCCAAGGGAAGCTGCATGATACTGAACTTGAAGAAACAACCCGCAAAGAAAAAAAGCAATGTACTTACAGTGAGTTAGATCGTTGTTGCCTTAAAACAATAATTCTAGGACAGATTGGGGTTCGTTATTAATTTGAAACCAAGAACGAATAGATCACTCTGTGACTCCTTCGGCTGAAACTAACTAATCCCCTGGGTGTCGAGATAATTTATGAAAGATGAATTTCGTGTCACTATTGAAAAACTAACAACGAATATAAGGTCTTTGTCATTGTGAAATTAAATCCTTCCCTGTGAAAACTAATACCAAGGACACATATTAACATTGTAGACCTTTGAAATGCTGTGGTCAGTCTTGGTCCGTTAATCCACACAGCTGTATAACCTCGGAAAAAGGATCGATGTATAGAACACTAACAAGTCGCTGCGGTCCATCCTTCAGCGTACGCATTTACACAGCTAACCTCAATTTGAGTCCGTGGTTGCAGGCTGATTTCTGCTATCAAGAGGCAAAGATTCTCATCAGCCCCTGCGACTGCAGGGGCTGATGAGAATCTATGCCTCTTGTGGAAAGAGAGGCCGGACTGAGGGACGATGCAGATAACGCGTTCCACTGTGTAGCCCGTAGTACCATTGTGAAGATAGCCACCCCCAACAAGTGACACCCACCAGGTTTAAAGGTGCTGGACTACCCGGTATTGTTGCATTGCCTTTCTGACAACGTAGCTACTGAACTGACCCCCCAAAAGGGCCTTTTAGTTTCCCTCACAATCGGGACTAGGTTGACAATATATCCCGTAATACGCCCGTCGTGCTGACCAGTAACTAGTCTTGACCCCAAGCGCACTGGTTGTCTCCCTCCACTCGCTATTGCTGGTAGCGAATCGACCGACACAACCAGCGTCGATTACACGCCCAAACTCATCAGCAGGGACGGATCCAGGGGGTGTCTCGATGGGGGGGGGGGGGGGGGGACATGAAACTCTATGCCTGACTGAGGAACTGAGTTGGGCCCCAGTTCAGCAATGACTGGACACTTTCCCACCGCGGGGGTTGACCAGCAGTCGGCGGCTTATTGCCAGATGGCTGCCTCAGTATGAGGATGCAATGAGGATTGTATCGCACAGCAAGAGGCACTGATTTACATGAGTTCCTGTGAGTGCAGGGGCACATGGCACTCTATATCTGGGTGAAGTACTGTGACAGGTGCAGGTCAGCAGTGCCAACTGACGATAATCAACACCTACTGATCCCGTGAGATAATTGTAAAATACACCGTATAAGAAAAAAAGAACCACCGAATAGTAAATAACCATCATTAAAAAAAATTGGCCAGGGCTGACGGGGGGGGGGGGGGGGAAGGTGAGGGTGGAGGGGGGGCCGGGCCCCTAGCCCCCTCCCCCCTGGATCCGCCACTGATTAGAGAGGTTACGTTTAAGCAGGACGACTCCCAACAACGAAGGAGAGCGAAGTCACGGCGGGCAGCCAGCTTGTACCATAAGCACAACACTCCAAAAGCCCTTCTGGCTCATGGAGTCCGACAGAAGATCTTGGAGATAATAATAATAATAATAATAAGCGCATTAAATTAGATGTTTGGAGTGTTTGTCTATGCCTACGTTACAAGCTGGTTATTAACCGCGTTCGTTGTCGGTAGTCGTTCGTTGCAAAAACGAAACCTGACTAACGCCTAAATAGCCGACGGCCGTAAAAATTAGACTGAATAGGATATTACCAAAGACAGTATAAACTGTCTTTGATATTACTTCGTCCAAAACCGTGGTGCAGTTCAAGTATTTGTGTCACAGAGATTAAATTATGCATGCTCCGTTAGGCCAAACAAAGCACTCGGTGCTCAGTTCGATCCACGAAAAAGGCTCCAGCTAACGGGAGGTCAGTGCAGGCTTTAATTTATTGCCATTGACTGGGATGGGACGCGGTGGGGCGCTTTCAGAGTAGAATGCCCGTGACGTCATGGGAGGGCAGGCCTCAAATTCTGACAGTGAAATAACAAGATAAAACTTACGTCATGTTTGGATAAGCTAACCGCGCCTGCAGAACGTAGATTTTTGGCTCACGTGCAAGCAAAAGTGAGTCTGTGTTAGGCTAGTCCAGTGGTCGTCCGTCCGCCGTCGTCCGTCCACCATCATCTGTCGCCCGTGGTAAACTTTAACGTTGGCATTTTCTCGAAGACTATTCAAGCCACAGTCTTTAAACTTGGCCCAAGAATACTTTGTTGCAAATCCTTTCTAAACATACCAATTTCAGTGACCTCTCTCAAAGGTCAAGATCACAGGGGATGAGGAAATAGGTAAAAAAAAAAAAGAAAAAAAAAAGCCATATTTTGACACAATTTATTTTTTTTCTCAAATACTATTCACAACTTCAAACCTAAACTTGGTACACAGATACCCGATGGTAAGACCTTGCTATGCATACTATTTGGCTTATCCCTCGAACAGGTCAAGGGTCACAAGAGATCAGGAAATAGGTGAAAAATAGTCATATTTTGACAAAAGATGTTGTTTTTTCTCAAATACTATTCACAACTTCAAACCCAAACTAGGTATAAAGATACCTGATGGTACGGCCTGTCTATGCATACTAATTTAGATGACCCCTCGGAAAGGCCAAGGGTCACAGGAGGTCGGCAAATTTGTGTAAAATGCCAATTTTTGATAGAATTGTAGTTTTTATCAACAGTTTTGCAAAGTTTTCAATCACATTTGGCGCAAAGGTAGCAGACGATACGACCTGCATATGCATACCAATTCAGTAGACCCATCACAAAGGTCAAGAGTCATGGGATGATCCCAAAATAGGTTTTAAAAAGCTACATTTCGACCCAAAATATTTTTGTTAAAAAACAAATACTATTTTCAACTTCAAACCCAAACTTGGTACAGAGATACCTGATGGTAAGACCAGTCTATGCATACTAATTTGGATGACCCCTCGGAAAGGTCAAGGGTCACAAGAGGTCGGTAAATGTGTGAAAAATACAATTTCTTTTGTTAGAATTATAGTTTTTCTCAAAGTTTTTGCAAACTTTTCGATCAAATTTGGCTTGATGTTTGCTGATGGCAAGACATTTCTACGCATACTAATTTAGTCGACTCATCGCAAAGGTCAAGAGTCACGGTGGTTTGACAGACGTGTGAAAATTTTTGAGAAAACATGGATTTCGCTGGATTTACTTATTGTCTACCCGCACCACCAACGCAACTCAGCAGAGACAGAGGGGCACCAAAGAAGAGATACAAAGACTGTCTCAAGAAGTCACTTAGTGCCTGCCAAATCGACCACCGTCAGTGGTCCTCACTCGCTGCGGACCGTGACACCTGGCGCTCCACCATTTACAAGGCAGCTGTCTCCTTTGAGGACTCGCGCAGAGCTAGCCTTAAAGACAAGCGGCTCAGGAGAAAAAAACAGAGATGCCGCAACTCAGAACCCTGGCCAGACCTCCCTCTGCAGCCACTGCGGTCAAACCTGCCTGTCCCGGATTGGCCTCCGCAGTCACGAGCATGCCTGCAGACGTCGTGGGCAACCCCCATAGACTTTTCCTATAGTATCTTCGTTCGCTAAGTCAAGCCAAGAGAGACTTATTGTCACAAAGGTCACACATTATTATTACGTGGTATTTATATGGCGCATTTCTCATAATTATTTATAATATAACTCAATGCGCAGAATGTAGCCGCGAACTGAACCCAACAAGCACGCTCACGTGAATCACGCGCATTCACTCACACACTGTACGTAAACACAGAACATTCACGTGGTGCAATTGGCAAGCTCAAGCGAGCTACTGAAGCTGTTTTTGGAAATTCAAATCGTTTGTATTTGAAATTTGATTAAGTTGGCTGAAACTGATACCAAAGTGGAGGGGGAGGAAGAGCCGGAGTACCCGGAGAAAGAACCCCCGACGGTCCGCCCGAATTAATGGTGACACTTACTACAGGAGAAAAGTCCGACGCCGGAACCCTTAATCGAACCTCGCACCTTTGGCATTGGTGGCAGGCGCCTTAACCACTGCGCCACGGACCGCCCCCGCTGCACTGTTCATACACCATACACATAGTGCACCTGAACCATAATGGCTTTGCCTTTCTTGTTCTCTTTAACGAGTCACCCAATTTAAATATGCTCGGAGGTTCTCCGAAATACATCCTGAAGAAAGCATTTTCTGAAGTTTCAGGCCTGCACGTACACAAATACCTGAAATACTGAATACACAGACACACGCACACGCACACACACAAATTTGGGTCACTCATTAACTCATTCAGCCCTGACGCCACAGCAGAAGACAGATCGACCATGATAGTTCAAAGGTAGTGCCAGATTAGCTTGGCGCCTGTCGGCGCCAAGCTAATCTGGCACTACCCTTCAATTATCATGGTCGATCCATCTCCTGCAACTGGTGCATAGTCGTTAGATGACGCCTCCAAAATTTGGGAAACACGGTCGTCGGGCTGAATGAGTTAAAAAGAAAAATTGCCGTTTATAGAAAGTTGGTTGACCCTCATTTGAGTCCGCAATTATTGTTATATTCACTTGAAATTTTGGATATAGCTGGCTCGGATAAAGACCTTGGAAGAGTTCTTTAGCCAGCTTTGTACCTCTTCAACATTTTCATTTTTTTTTTAAATTTCATCGCAGAAAATATTGTTAAAAGTAACAATACTCGACTTCTGGAGAAGAATCAGACAGTGTCGACGTACGTAAGCACTAGACAAGTCAGTGTTCAACATTGTTGCTAAACTGACGCAAGGTACCAGATACGTTAGTGTTTTACTTGAAACAATATAATCTCTTTCTCTCTCTCTCTTGGCAGTTTGATTTAGGAAGACCACCTCTGTTTTTCTTATGATGTCTGCGAGCGTTTTCCGCGAAAATGCATGCAAGCTCATATAGAAGAGACTTTGTTTTGTTTCATCCCATCTTGTTATACTTGTGAGCCGCGCGAGTTCTTTGCCTTCTTTAAGTTTTGTACGCCAATGGAAATGTAAGAACTGGACTTACGTCATTCATCTTTTTACCAAATCTATTTCCATATCACTTGTATTTATTTTATGTTTATTTATTGTATATTTATTTCAATTCTTGTACATGCATTTATTTGTATGTAAATAATTGTGAACTTTTTTTACTTTATAATTTGCCACACAGTTTAAAAAAATTATCATATTATGATCCGTTTTTTATAAACGATTGTGCATGCTTTATTATTATTTTTTACACGGTTCCTATTAAAATGTCAAATATACATTTCTTATGTTCCGTAAAATTATTATCCCAGATACTGTATAGTATAATCAACCGTTCCGACTTGCCCGCGAGCGCGCGCGCACACACACACACACACACTTACGCACGTACACACACACACACACACACACACACACACACACCTACACCATCACACATGCGTACACACACACCATCACACACACACACACACGCGCGCGCGCACACGCACACACACACACACACATACAGCAATGTAGTTTATCCCAGCAAAGTAACAAACACGCTTAGAAATAACAAGTACACACAATTTCTAAGCGTGTTTCTTTCCTTGTTGGGAATTTCTTTATACTAATTACACGTTTGTGCGCGTAGCAAACTTTTGAGTTTGATTATATCTATGTTTTAAATGTCTCGCAGTTAACCATGAAACTTATAATTAGGACGTACACTATGCAATCGTTTGGCCACGACCTGGACACAGCAGAATGTACTTGCGGTGGTGTAGGAAAATATCTAGTACATACCCTGGATGTTCACTGTTCCAAATGAAAACATTGAAAATACGAATACCTTATTCTCCCAAGATGGGAAATTTGTTTGCAGCGGAATTTATTTTTAAACAAATGTAAAAACAACAAATGTAAACATCAAACAAATAAATACATTTGAATGACTAGAACACACCGCGCGACCAATTACAGTGAGTATGTGCACGTTTATAACACCACAACCATCTGTAATGGTAAAACGAGCTAGGCCACTTCCAATGTGAAAAATCTGTCAGTTGGCTGTTTTGGGTTTTCCGAAATTTTCTGCAAGTTCTGAGTGTTCTCCATGAGAAAACATACTCCTTTTTTTCTCAGAGGTTTTATCGAACACCCATAAATGTTAAATAAACAAAGTACCCGGAGTTTGTTTACATTTTCCTCCCTCAAAATATGTGCATTTTGCCTACTTTCAGACCTGGTCAAAGCACACATTCTTCTTACCGCATTGAAACAAGTTATGTCGTTTGAAAGCCACTTCTCTCCCTTGCAGTTGAAATTTGTCGATAACTTCCAAGTTTGGTCTTATGACGATTTCGATCGAGGCACCACATAAATGTGCATCTCTGTTTTTTACTGTATTTCCGAGTCTGTTCGGTTAACTTCATGTCAGATGCACCTCGCACCTTGCAAGTATGTTTTTTTGACGGATTACAAGCTAAAACGAGTTGCTTAGATAAATCCACAGAGGAATCTAGTCAACATGAGACATAGAGTGAGACTGAAGAACGTGTATAATCGTAATATACAGAAAAACGTAACTGCCCGTGTCCATAATAGGCACAAACATCATCTGCAGCTGCGCGTCGTTTCGAAAGGACCTGCGGATTTTTGCAGGTAGGTGCTCTAACGATTTTTATGATTAATCTGTGAACTGCTTGACCTTGGGGCATAAGTGTGCATTCATAGAAATCCGAATTAATGCATTCAGCGCTCAATAGAGCACTGTAGATCTGAGCGATTTAGATTCAGGAATCTCACGTCTTCCGCCTGTTGGCCACGGACCACAGTGCTGTTTCCGTACTGTCCAGTCTCTTAGCCTTAGTCAGTCCCAGTCATCCCCTAATTTTTCAATTCCCTAAAAAACACTACCGCCCACCAGCTGCACATTTGCCATGCACAAAATACAACAAAAAAAAAAAAAAAAAAAACAACAACAAAAAACAGCACATCACCCGTCTCATTTCTTGGCTATGAAACTGGTTCCTTACCAACCCCACACCCAAGCACAGCTGAAATCAGCGTGCCCCTCAAATCACTACGTCAAAGGCAACTCAACATAGGCCCACAATTGTCCACTGGATAAGCTCAGGATGGTATGAATCAAAGCACCAAACATGTCTCCTCTCAGCTAACCACAAATTTCCAGCAAATTCCAACATTCAGCCCAACTGCAAATTTTCAAACAAGGCAAAAATTGTTTTTACGGGGCCTTGCACTGCCTGAACTTCCCAATTTAAATGTATAACGTGACCTGTTGTAACATCTGAATATTTCGGTCTAATCAGAAACCATCTGTACATTCATTGTAAGACGGATCACGACTGACGAAACATATGCATACGTTAAAGGCCCACTACCGCCGTAACTGTTCAAAGATACACTGCTGTAACAGATGGTTACAAAACGCACAGGTCTAGTTATGGTTCATTTAGACACAGGACACTAAAGTTCAGCATACGTCGTCTTTATATCAAGTAACCAGACAATGAATGCACTCCGTTATAGAAAAACAACGCTATCGGTGCGAGAAACAGCCCAAAATAGACCGACACACTAACAATAAATTAATCTAGCTGCGCAGAAAGGAAAAAAAGTGCGATTACGCGTGTGCTTTTGCTGCGTGTCCATCCCAGTAGGAAGGCCAGGCCCTGGTCATGCCGGCGTGTTTATGTGTACTGTAAACATTTCCCCAACCCTTTCCCGATGTCTCTGTACAGTTTATTTTTACTCTGAGGCCTTCCTTTCTAAAATTTTCAGCTTTTTAAGTCGGCAAAGGGATCACTGATTCTATTGCTAACGACGCGGTCTGACATTCGATTCAGTGTAAACTCCAGTCACTCTCATGCCTCCCCCCTCCCTCCCCTTTCCCCGATCTCAATCTCTCCTTCCCTTCAGTGCGCCCCTGTTCTGACATCATCGCCCCTCTCGGCCAATAAATGGCTGGCCAGAGTTCCGGACCAGAACTTGGGCGAGGTTTTGTCAGAACAGCGCACACGACCACACGCTCTATCACACCTCAGTCTCACGCTCAACTCCACACTACTTCCTCACGCTTATACACTGAACACGCGGCGGCAATACTTTTCTGTCAGTTGGGCAAAAATAACGGAGGCGTTTTATTCCCGTGACTCTCACTTGTCAAACATGTAAGACAACATCTAACCCAACCAGTAGGTTTACTGGTTGTTTCCTGCCCAGACCTAACGGGGAAAACGCCAGTTTTTTCACCCAATTGAGAGAAAAGTCGAGTGTTCAAGGTGTCGGTATTTTCTGAATAAGTACACTTCTGTAGAAATCTTGAATATTTTGAGGTATTTGGTCCAAGTATGATAGGTATGCAGTGCTTTTCCAGTCCCCCAAACACTTCACCACCTCGCCGGGCACCCCACAAGCCAGGGCCCAGGTAGCCCCACCACGCCGCAAGCTGTGGCTTGTATACTAACCCCTTCAGCAGCAGAGGTCAGTTCTCGCAACCGTTTGTTGAACTCTGATCCCCGAATGGGAAAGGCCGGTGCCTTAGGAGGCGCTGGGCCTAGCGCTCTAAACATACTGATCACTGCCGTCACGGGGCACAGAGGGTGACGCAACATGACCGGTAACGCGATCACTAGAGTTTTTTCGCGTTTCTGAATTGTCTTACTCCACCTAACCAGTATCTTGACACTACTGTTGTCATTCACAACAAAGCAGTCTCTAGTGAGTTGTTTCCCAGGATCGAATCCTGCACCATCTTGGAAAAGATTGGATCGCCGAAGCAGTCGGAAGAACATAACCACAATCGCTGCCCAGAAGACACAGTCCTTAGAGCTGCACAAATCAAGTTTTTGTTTAATCTGAAGAAGAAGTTGCGGGCTCATCGGCGTCTTGCGGTTAGGAGGGCAGCCTTTTGTTCGCTCAATTCCCCGCAATGTGCTTTTCACCATCCACGAATCCTGGTATGGGTGCGGTTCCCCGCATTCTAAATGCAATAGGCGAACAATGTTGAGGTATTGTGCCACGGAACTGGGCTGAAGTGTCCTGGCCAAAAAGGCTGCGTACTGCGCCACTGTTCTCTCACACACCGGTACCGGCTGGATGTTCATTTGGTCACAAAATCTGAGATAAGAGCGCAAGTGAGTCTGATAAGTTTTCTTGGTGTTGTCGGCAAAAACACTGGCACGATATCCCGCCACCTCCTGCAGTAGCTGGTGTCTGAGCCTAGACCCGGCACCTAGACAGCACAAAGGCAAGAGCTGACTGTGACATGTGATTCAGAAGGTAGGTGTCAGGCGGTCGGCCCCGGTGCCAATTCGTTAGCAATTGTCCTAGCATGGGCAGCCGTCCTTCGTGTAGGCGGGAAATAGTATCGGCAAACACATTCACACTGCCAGCCACGTGCATCGCTGACACGCTGCAATTCGTTCTCACACACTCCCATGCCATCTTCCTCAACAGACTATTGACATAGCGGTCTTTTGAGCGCCCTTTGTTAATGATAGCCTTTGTCACCGTGCTGTCCGTATGAATGACCACCTGTTTCCCTCGCCATGAGGGGGCCCACCGGTTGACTGCCTGCACCACCGCGCACACCTCTTTATAATTAATATGCAAGTCCTTGGCTGCCGGCATGTCTGAAGAGAACAGTGTATAATTCCAATCTCCTTTCCAGAACGCGCCTGCCGCCAGGTTGCATGCATCAACATGGACAAGGTCTGTGGCGCCCTACTGCCGCTGTTGTCCGCTACTCCTCCCAGTCCGCCGCACAGTGGGCCACCGCCGTTGTCCACCTGGAATTTGGCCACCGATGCACGGAGCACTGCTCTGTCCCCCCGTTTCAGCGCCAGAGCGTCAATGTCTTCGTCAGACATTAGCAGTAGTGCTTGCCTAGAGATGAATTTTTCCCTGATCATGGCACTCTGCACCTCTTCGTCGAGGCCCCAGTCACGGAAAATATGGTCCATCTCACTATTTTCTAGTAAAGCCTTCTTTCTCGCTGATTTGGGAACCATTTCAATTTCTAGCTGTCGCCTGACTGCTGCTGCTGACTGGCGTATTCGGTCGGTACCCTCCCTTATCACTCCTGTAACCGCCCACGCATTCACCTCCCCCACACTTTCACACCTCTCATACTCGCCTACGCACTCACCCCCTACAGGCTTTCCCACCCTCCCTCTCTCTCTCTCAATCTCCAAAATGGTTTCACCAAAACTTTCACCGTTGTAAAATAAAGAATCACGTGTCATTGTCATTGTCATTGTCCATCTCTCATCATAGCATTCCACAGTCGGGAAATTCCCCCACCTACTCAGTACTTCCGCTACCGGACACCGCTCCCCACCCACGCATTCAGTCCTCTTTCCCTCCGTTTAAAATATGTTTATCACTCCTCCCTCGTCTAAACACCACTTTTATGTGATACTGTGGCAATTGATAATCTATTGCTATATTGCCAGAAAACTTGTAACAATGTTTCGACGTGTTTAAAATAAAATGTTTTATTTATAATGCTTTAAATGGTCAGCTATTGATAAATTACTTTTGTTTGAGTGTATTTTGTTGACCTCACGTGCTGCGAGCGTTAGATTCCATGTTAAATCTTATACTGCACAATAAAAGTATGCATATGTGGGACCATTCATTTTAAAACTTAGCCAGGCAGCTAGACTTCTAACGTACCCGATAGTATTGGCATTCGTTTGCGAAGCTTTGCCGGCCTGGAGTCGCTGGCTGGCGCTACGAGGGACTTCTCCGCAGAAAATAAACACATAGCTAAAGAAGTTTAAAACTGACGTATCGAGATAACGTACAAATACGATGGGGTTAACACGTTAGAAAATCCTACTCTCCTTTGATGCCGGAAGGAGAGCTATAGTATAAATCACGAGAGAGGTTGACCACCGAAGGTTTTCGGAACTTGCACAGACGCATTAAAATCTGTGTATCTTCACCAAGCTGATATTGCAGGCCATGGTAAAGTATGTCGAACTGTGAACATGGTCAATAGGCATACATTTATCCTAGCAAGAACGATGTTGTCTTCTAAATGTGTGGGAGCCTGGAGAAAAAAAAATCATGAGAATCTATGCTTGCTGAAAAATGAAGCCGTGGAGGAGACAGAGCATACTATATACCGCTTCTCCTGAAAAGCAAAAATTCACATTAGCCCCTGCAGTCACAAGGGCTAGTGAGAACCTATCCAGACCAAAAAGGTGACTGCCAAGCGTGTAATATGCAAAGAAGTACCCAACGGAGAAAGAAACACGCTTAGAAAAGACGGGTACAACACAATTTATTAATATTTCGGGTAAATACCCTTTGTTAAAATAGACAAACAAACAAACAGAGAGATTAGCCGCTACTTATCTTCATTGGCAGAAAGAATGTGGCAATGTGGGTACTTCTTAGTGAGAACCTGCCCTCTATTCCGCAAACGAAACTCTGCGCAGTTCCTCTCAGAGCAGGTCAGGTTTCAGCAGAAGACTGAACACATGGCCCCCAGGATGTTTATGTAACCCATAGAGGGAAGAGCTTGCACGCGCAAGCATGAAAGTGTTATAGGCCTATTTTCAGTGTGACTAGAATAAAGATTAGTCATGTGTATGAATGAATGAATAGATGGATGAATGAATGGATGAATAAATGAATAAATGAATAAATGAATGAATGAATGAATGTGTTGTACACGTTTCTAGGTTGGCCATATTATCACTGCTACCTGCTGCCTGTATTGGGATAAATCAATAAAGCAGCTAGATTAATTTATTGTTCTAAAGATTTTATGTACAGGAAATTTACCTGGTGCAACTTGCAGCCACTCAATCACACTCGCAGATCATGGTCATAATATTTTATTTTCCTAGTAAGGCCATACAGCCAGAGACCCTGACGGAATTTTATACTTCTGTAGTGGTCCTACTTAATACATGCCATTCTTGAGTAGTTGTTGTTTTTTGGTTTGTTTTTTACTAATTGTCATGGTAGGTCATGCTTGATATAAATGCAAACGTTTTTCCTTGGGACTTGAGAGTGTTTTTGCAGGAACAATAGATAATACGAGTGTAAAAGGTTGGGAAGATATATATGGTCCCATCATTTTATGTGGTTTCATTTATGTAAAGTAATTGTGTGTTGTAGTGTGAAGTGAGTCACATAAATGTTACTGTTTTAAGAGTAATGTGGCTGAATGATGGTGGCTGTGTAATGATATTGTGTCTGTGGGTGCCGTGTTCAGGTTGATTCTGGCTTTAGCAACAAAAAGAAACAAAACAAAAAAAAACAAAACTGAACCCCACACTAATGGTACTGCCAAAATGCCAAGAAGCTGGACGTACGCTGAACATAATAAACTGGTCAGGGTTAGGCACTATAGATGTTGAACTTTTTTTCAAACCAAAACTGAGCAAAACGACTTGCAGGGTCTTTCAAAGTACTTCATGTGCATAGTGTCATAAATGTGTTCAGAGTTTGGGTGAAAACTGTGCGAGAAAAATAGGTTGTTAGCTTTGTTGATCCTGCTGATGCGGAAACTTTGGCCATTACGGTTTCTATTAAATATAGTGTTTACAATGTTTAATGTATGTTCATCGGATGCAGTTTCATGACCTGAACGTTTTGATGCAAGCAAAGTCTAGGTGTTGTGAATGGGAGAAAAATTATTGAATTGAAAAGGTGACCTGAAAAGTTTTTAGAAAAAAAAATGATTAAAAAAAAACTATGAAGCATTTAGACATGCTTTTTAAAGACATCGATAAAAATAGTAAAGCCGCAGTATGGGTATGAAACTGGGAGAGATTGAACTTAAAATACGGACGAGAGAGGATAATGTGCTTTTCCCCCGATTTTTTTTCAAGGGCGATAACACATGTTTAAATTGGAATACAAAAGTTGTATTTGTATTTCTGGACTCAGTGACATGGGCTATCGTAATGGCACCATAAAAAAAATTGACCAAAAATGTGCTTTACCTACCACCTTAGGGTTATAACCCTAGCTAGACATCTAAGTGACCATTAGTGTTTCTATTAAATATAGGGTTTACAATGTTTTAAGTATGTCCATCTGATGCAGTTTCATCAGCTGCTTAAAATGATGTTGAAAAATGCCAAATCGGATGGAAACTGTACACGTTAAATGCATTTCCATCTGCAAGTCATAATATATAGTGATAAAATTTGTCATGTAAGCAAAATTTTTAAGTTTCTGCGTTTTTCCTAGGTTTTCTTAATCAGAAATATCCGGAATCTTCTCACAAACCATGATGTCCAAAAAGTGCACGTGAGAAAAGATTGGTTAATTTATTATAATTATTTAGTGATTTTTGGACTTAGCACAGTTTCCAAATTTTTGTACACTCAAATTTTTAATTTTTCATGTGATCGACTTGAAAATTGGTGAGCATCATTCCCGTGACTGACTGATTATAATGATGGTTAAAAATGCCAAATCGGATAGAAACTGTAGAAGTAACATGCCCTTTCCTACCCAAGTCATAATATATAGTGATGAACTTTGTCATATCAGGAAAAAAATTTAGCTTCTGCGTTTTGCCTCGGTTCTCTTAATCAGAAATATACCGCAAGATCTCACAAACCATGATGTTCAAAAAACGCACCTGAGAGAAGATTGTTTTTTTTTTTTGTTTTTGTTTTTTTTTGTTTAGTGACATTTGGTAGATTGGTCATACTGATATAGAAACTTTGACCATTAGGGTTGTTATTAAATATAGGGTTTACAATGTTTAAGTATGTCCATCGGATGCAGTTTCATCAGCTGCTTAAAATGATGGTGAAAAATGCCAAATCGGATGGAAACTGTACACTACCGGCTAAACTGTTGTTAAAGTTCATTAGGTTCGTCGACAAGGCATAACAAACACAACTGGTGCTGAAATGAGTCTTCAGATTTATGCGTAATGGTACTTTAAAGGAATCTGCCAGCTCAAGGAAACACAGATGTGTTAATGTGCATTGTGCACAGGTCCGTTCGTAGCGAGAAAGTGTTAGGATTTCAGCAGTACTACGTCCCGCATAAATATCACCCAAAACTCGTGTTTGCAGGAATGATAGTCCAACATCATATGCACGAGCAAACACTTCAATATATGATTTTATACCGTAAAAAGATCAATGTACATCATACACGTATTTGTTTCCCTTGGTCAGGCTACAACTTGCACTGTGAAAGTTCTGAACTCAGGCAAGACGCAGCTGTCATTGTGTCGTAGGTGTGATTTTGCAGTAAACCTGTATGGTCCAAATTATAAAATGCAGCCTCATTAGTAAGGTATGTGTTTTAAATCTTCCACAGCAATCACCAAGAGCATGCAAAATTGGTTTATATGAGATTGGTTTTCACCAGTGAGTCACACTTTGACAAATGCAACTACATCTAAGTTAGGAACCTATGGTTGTGAGTATGGACCCTGACAAATATTGACAATTACTGTACCGACCTTATGCTTACATCTACCACACATTCTGTCTGAATACCAGTTGTCTAAGTGAAGCGTATACAGAGGAAAACAAATAGGCACTGAGGTGCTTCAATAATGCATCATTGTGTCTACACGAGGTTACGTTGATTTACAATACCTAATCCACCTGGGTTTGCTTGGTGATCCTAGCAACTTAGAATGGTGTTAAAATGGTTTACTGTCACCAGGCAGTTGTGACATTAGTATTATTAACAAGTTGAAGGCAATAAGTGTGCAGTCTGAGTACAACAAACAATACACACTAAGAATGCAAAACTAAAGCTTCGGGGTGTAGGTCATAGTACACACAGGGTTTCAGGAAAGTTTGCATGTTTGCACTGCATGAAGGTTTTATCGTGTGAAAAACAGCATAAGCCAACGATTTCGGGTGACATGTTAGAGCTGTATATGATAGGGGAAAAACGGCACCGTGCTGAAACTTGTTTTGGCTGTTTTCTCAAAATTGTAATTTGGGGGACAACTGCGCAAACTCATATCTGAAAATGTACTTGTCAGATGATAATTACACGCAAGTTCACAAAAATGGTTTAATATGGAATGTCAATGCCGATTGTTTAATTTCAGCTTCGTTTGGGAGCTATGAATAGCTCCCCTTGGTTAACATACACAAAAAATTACCAAAACCAGAACATTAATATAATTTTAAAAATCTTCAAAACTAGGTAGATATTCAAAATCAGCATTGACATTCCGTAATGATGATATCAGTTGATATTTTGACCAAATATGGCTTTTCAGAAGCATCAACGGTAGCTGAAATTTGATTCCTTAGCAACTAGGTGTAACGGTCACTTAGTGTTCGCTGCCATGGCAACGGTGAGCATACCTGACTAAATGAGCACGTCGGAGCGTTCAGGAGAGACAATACTGATTCTAATGATATACACTAAACCAACAAAACAAAATGCTCTGAAGTGTCCTAGCTCGCCTTAATATCCACCTAGAAAGAAAACGTTCTTAAAAACTGAGACGACACTACCTTATACGTGCACAAACACACACGCACACACCCACACTTGCGTATCACATGACATTGCAAATTCATAGACCTGAGGCTGAAATCTTGACCGTCCTTCAAATGATGCCATGACTATAGGTCTAAGCCATGACATCATTTAGGAGCCGGATAGATGATGGCACGAAAGAATGACGTCTGCGATTTATTTTGCACGTACAGTTCCGTATCTCATGGAAGAAGGCAACAAGGCATATTCTTCGGATAAAACATGAGTATCATCAGATACAATGTTGAAGGCTTTGTTAAGCATCTGCTTCTCATACAAAAAAAGGCAGGGCTGCTGAACACCAGTTATCTTGCTACTGATGTTGAAAATGCGCTGGAGCTTTATTCTTATCTTTTGGGCTCATGTTCCCAAACCAACAGACACATGAGAAGGTGAGTACACTTTGAAAAAAAGGCTAATAAAAAAGAGTTAAAATAGAGTTGTCAGTATTAAACTTGTGCCGCTTCCTCAAAAGATACAGGCGCTGTTGGCCTTTCTTGTGCAAAACATTACACTGTCTGTCCCATTTAAGTTTGTCATCAATGGTGGTTCCTAGGTATTTGTACTCGGTCACTTTTTCCACTATTTCATCAAAAATGACAGTGTCTGACTGCGTTTGAGGGTTTTTCCTGAAGGCGGTCTATGCACTTATCTCTTGCTTTGGAAGCATTGATGCACAAAAAGAAGTCGCGGCACCAATCCACAAAATCCTGCACGACTGGACCGTGACTGGTTTCGTCATCATAAAGCAGGGTCAGCAGAGCAGAATCGTGTGTTAATATGGCCCAAGAATAGGCTAACCCATTGCGCAAAGGCCATTGGGCCGACGTCGGCCGTCTTTGGCGCGCACGGCTGTGCGCGGGCCAACGTCGGCCCGATGGCCTTTTGCGCATTGGGAAGTTCTTGTGAACTGTCCTGTCCAAGATGTGGCACCTGCATAGCAGAAATCCGCGGGATCGCCTTGGGGCAAATGCATGCAGCGATGGCCAGACTGTACAGGATCTGACGAAGCAAGACATCAGCTTCCCAAAACAAGTTAAAGCCGTACAATTTACTGTCGTCGTTATCCTCCTCATCTACGGCTGTGAAGCATGTACTCTGCATTCTGACGCGGAGAGGAAAATCCAAACCTTCGAGATCAAATCAGATGAAAATGCCCGCATCTCCTGCATTGACCCCAAGACCAACGATCGAGAAGGTTCACATTGATCAACACATTCTTGGGTCCCCGGGAAGATCTGTCATAGGAAGGCAAAACAGTAAGTTGTTTTGTTTTTTTGGTTGTTGTTGTTGTTGTAAAAGTGAGATATTATAATACATTGTATTGCAATGGGAATCTCGTTTCCCCCCAAAAAAAAATGGGCACACTCTTCTGGCGACAGTCAAAATGCGAACTATGGCACTCGATACGGCGGAATTCCAAGACCGTCGTTCATGGCACTTTGATGGATTGCGACACTGAGGCCGGAAGAAGAAAACCATGACTGACATCACTGAGCGGGCGTCCCAATCTATGCTCGAGCTCTCACAGTCTCCACCAGACAAGACTTGAGAAGGACCTCTGCCGCGGCACACCCTTCTATCCCGCGGACGACATTCTTGAACGAGGGAATGAGTGACTGCCCAATGCGCAAAAGGTCAGCGGGCCGATCTCGCCCGCCATTGACCCGCGCACGGCCATCGTAAACCAAGTAGGTGAGGCTAGCGCTTGTAGAAACTGTATACATACCGAGAGGAATTTACTCAGTGCTTGAAGACAAACGGCCAATATACATCCCTATGGATGGATGTATATGATTGTCTTGCTACTTAGCTGCGTATTTTTTTCGCGGGCGGGCCTAATAGGAGGGGGCAGGAAACCTAACCTTTTGAGTCTGCCCAGCCCATCATGTTCCACAGCGCCCAGAACTCCTGACGGTGTAGGACCCGTAGAACAGGATGTGCCCAGCCATGATATGTGTACTATTGCAGCTACACAGAAATAACGTCAATGTGTTCAAGAAGGAACTGAACCTCGTGCAAGAAGCATGACGTCATTTCAATGGGAAAATCTGGACCGTGTTCAGGAACATAGGTGATCACCAGACGTTTCTTTCATCACTTTTTTTTTCTAAGCAATGCATTAAAATTATTTACCGTTACTTTCCCACAGAACCTGCTCATCTAAAATTGTGTTTAATCGCATATAATGGGCCAATCTTGGCGTAACTATACTAAAACTCTTTACATAAAAGTGTAATTATTATCTTCATCATCTCGCGCGCAGGATCGTACGTGGTCTTAGCAAAACATGTTTACTTAGTGTGGCACAAAACAGCGAGTGACGCAATTTTAAGATGTACTGACGTCAAAATTCTGGCTAGTGTATGGCGGCCCCAGACCTGTTTACAGAGACAGTATTTGTTGTCTCTGTAGATATAGTGCTGAATTATTTCTCATCTCACCAGAAAACCTGCTCTGTTTCTGTCTGGATTATGTGTGCACCGTTGCCAAGGCTGCGTATTGTATGTATATATGCACAATTAATGGGAAAATACCTCTCTATTCGAGACAAAAGATTGTATGAAGGAGATTGAAAACCACAGAAATGGCCTTTTCCCCGGTGCCTTTTGAAGAGCACCATCTACCTCAATCGAGCTGTAGGACTCATGTTTATGCTTGAAAACCATTATAGCATTCTAGGCCATCTTGCATCCTTGCTGCAGATGAATTTTAACCAGTTGGGTGTCGGTAGCGGTTTTAGTCGCGATGATTCCTACAGGAATCATCCTGACTAAAACGCTACAGACACCTAAAGGGTTAAAAAATATAATAATAATAATAATAAAAACAACACATCAGAGAGCATACACCACAAGAAACAATCTGCTGAAATCTGGGTTAAAGAACGAACCAGCCTGGTTAAGGAGTCTGCTCGCTCAAAATCTACGGGGCTGAAAGTGTTTAACTCACTCGGCCCCCAGACCACAGCAAGACATGGATCAAGCATGACAGTTCAAGGGTGGTGCCAAAATAGCTTGGCGCCCTTAAACTATCATGCTCGACCTGTCTCTAGAATTGTAATACAGTCCTTCAGAGGGCAACTTGTAATTTGGGCGATTTCGGTCCTGGAGCAGAACGTGTTAACGAACGAACAATCCTGAGTCTTGTTTCATGAAAGAGTCTACTGGCACAAAACCTTTAAGATGTCTGTGAAGCACCAAACGATGATCAACGTGTTGACAAAATGCTGTCAGAAGTACTTTCTGTACAAACGCACCCCCGAGAGGGAGGAGTCCAAGGTACGACTCCGCGACAACGTACATCGCGCGGAGGAGGCTGCCGTCGGGGAGACCTATGAGAAACTCATGCAAAGGTAAGTAAGTGCTCGTGCAAAGGTAAGTAAGTGCTCGTGTAAGAACATATTGTCAAGCCGAACACCTTTGTGCTCATGGGGTGTCTAATCTGGGAAACAAATATATTGTTTTCAATTCTTTGCACCATTGATGCAGAATGAATTGTAACCCTTTGGGTTATTGGGGCACACCCGACCTTTCTTAATGCTTCAGTTTGCAAAAAGCTTTTACTGGGACTTAGCATACATACCTACTTAGACAGTGACCACCCTATTGTCCCACCAAATGCTTTCTTTCGTCCGTTCAAAGTGAAAAAGGCCCACCGGAATCTTTTATGAGATCCCTGAAAAGATTGCTTCTGATAGGCGATGGCAGCTGAAGTCTTAACTATTCTATACAACCTTAGGTCATCTGCATAATTTTAACCGATCAGAGACAAGATGGCGGATAAACCACCGAAAAAAAAAAAAGAAAGGATCATCGAGTTGCGCCGACATTGACATACTCGAAATTGAAGAGAAGAAAGAGGAAGAGAGACAAGATCCCCCTAAGTAGAATTGACATCGGACAAGGGAATATGGACACGTGGCATCAAGAGCTTGGCTTGACCACCCACCGGGAATTTGTCACTTTCCCACTGAATCAGTCAGTAATCTACGGTCATTGTCAGTCTTCCTATAGTTCCTGCCATCGCTAGTGAATTTCATATTTTATAATCTTAATCTCTTACTGATTTCGCAAGATTTTAAACCTGTTTTATCATGCAGCGACGAGCTAGTTATCACATTTATGCTGCAGAGATCTGAAAAATCACTGGTCGTAACATGTTTTTGTTTGTGCCGACTCTAATTCAATCGATTCAGAGAGGTAGTGTTTCTGCTGCTAGGGTGCAGTTGTCGTTTTCAATGATGTTTACGTAGACCTGGATGTATGAGAAGTGAAATTGATTGCAGTAGTACAGAAAGTGGGTATAAATACCAATGTTCTGTTTAAAGACGGTGCGTGTTTCCGAGGGGTAAAGGATCAAAGGTCAAACTAGGCACCGTGGACTCGCTTTGCGAACGCCACACGAACGCCCTCGGTGCACTACTCACGATCGTTACTAGTAAATACTAGCAGGTCGAGCGGAACCCGCATTGTGATTTTGACAGCATAGCAAGTACGGAAGGTTATAAATTCTACTTTCGCGTGAACAATTACGTCAAAAGGATGCCGGAGAACATCAGTACACGTCAGTGTACACTGACACGTGTGTACATAACACCGATGACATCGTGACCTGAAGTATTGTGATACACTGATAGTCATCCGGGTTCTGCCTTGTAACATAGGCTCGTAAATATGCACCGGCCTCAAAACGAGGCCGGTGCAGATGATAATCCGCGACTCGGGTACAAAAACAACACACCCTCCAAACGATGAATTTAGACATTCATCATTGTATTTACATCATAAAGCTCTAAGATAGTGCACAAAGGACCCATACACATATTGTCAGCTGAGCAGTTTCTGTTGCAGTTTTCTGTTGAGATGCTTGATCCTGGGGAACATAAGTTACGTAAAATATTATAAAAAACGAACTGTGTAATACCTAAGGTACAATTTAATTATACAAAAATAAAAAGAACTGATGTGATAGGTTAAACACTACTTCCGACGAAATTTCGAAGTGAAAGTTACGTTCCGCCAGGATTGGTAAAGGGAAGGTAACTTGGCCGACATTGAGAGTTGCGCGCCCTGAATGGTTAAAGTATTGAAAGTACTGAGCTAAGGGTTCTTTCAAGGAGATACTTCGAGTTTGTACATTTTTATTGTTGCATTCAAAATCATTGGATTGCGAGTTGGGCGTTGCCAGTAGTTATTGTCGCCTCGAGGATCCGATCAAGGAGTTGATGACAACGCTGAAAGTCTCAGACTAAAGCCTTCGACTGTTTCTTTGGCATCAGCTCCCTGATCGGACCCTCGAGATGACAAGAACCAGTGGCACAACCTAACTCCTAGTACAACTAATGATGTTATCTTGAGTTGATGTCAAACAATACTACAATTTCTTCTAGTGAACCCTCGCGCGCTCGATACAAGCTCATTGTAAGTGAGCTTGTACCAGGCGCGCGCTGATCTACGCGAAGAAACCGTAAGTATTGTGTCTCATCAACGTGACAGTTGGCTTTGTGTTGTAATAGTGTCTTCTCTTGAAAACAAATGTATGTCACATAGGTTAATGTGTTAAAAAGAAATTTTTAAAATATCAACTCATTCAGCCAGACGGCTGTATTTCCCATATTTTGGAGGCGTCATCTAATGATTATGCACCGGTTGCAGGAGATGGATCGACCATGATAATTCAAGGGCAGTGCCAGATTAGCTTGGCGCCAAGCTAATCTGGCACTACCCTTGAATTATCATGGTCGACCCATCTCTGGCTGTAGTGCGTCAGGTCTGAATGGGTTATCGTGTACTGAAAATCACGCTTCCTTCACTGCGAAATCGCCGTGTTGCCGCTCCATCAGTCAATAAAATTCTGTGGCGTCGCTGATGGTTGCCGCTCCGCGTTCAGTTCGCGCAGCTTTTGCATCGTGCATATTCTTTGTTTCTATATTCTCGATTTTATTTTTTCGCTGTCGCTTTGCTGTATAGAAATATACCTTAAAGGGGTTTGTAACAAGAATTCAGTAATTTGTAACGTGTCTTTGAAGACAAGGCGACATGGGTCTAGGGATGATGACGCCCTTCTACAAGCCCTACGTCCCGGTGGATGGTTGGCCGGTCCTGGAGCTAGACGACCTCGTCCTCAACGCCTGGGTCGACCAGCTGGACCCCAAGGTAAATTGTACGGCTATCTCCTTCATTGAGTGAATGCTTGTTAGTGTTTAGCGCACTGCAATTGACATATTCCCAATGCGCAAACGAACGTCGGGCAGACGTCGGCCACCGTCACCATCGGCCACCATCGGGCCAGCGCCCGATGGCCTTTGCGCACTTGACTCTGCCCTGTGAAAGTACATTTTTGTAATCCTATCAAAAAAGAAAAGAAAAAAAAAGACTTATTGTCTTTAGTGCTTTCACATGTCAGAATTGTGAGGATACTGTGATGGTGTGATATTGGTGTTTGCAAGCCTAATCGGTGCGTAATGTGACATTCCTACAACTACATGTCACATTCCTACAACTGCTACGACGAGGATTGGAGCACAAAACAAGAAGAAGAAAAAAAACTGTACAGTTAGACCTACTTATAGTTATATTGAGTTTATATGTTATCTGCCAGTGTTACCAAAGGAAATTACTGTTACCGTTTGCGGGAGTACTCCCCAGATAGACCCCATTTGGGGAGTATGCCACAAGTACATTCAAATGAGATGCTTAACCCCTTGACTGCCGAGAAAAGTTGAACACACCCAACTGCAAGAGGTATAGATCAGCAATAGCCCCCCGCAATTGCGGGGGTTCAGGAGGATCTATGACTCTTGCTTGGGCCAGTTTGTATCCATATTCCTTGGGCTGGTTGGTTAGTTCGGGTTTAACGTCCACAGCACCGAGGTGATCATGGACGGCCCTGACGGGCGGGTTATGGGGGACAGGGAAATCTATTGCCTATGAAGTACGACCTGAACACTGATCAACCCAGGCGCACTCCAACTGTGCCACTTTAATTTACCAGGACCTTTCAACGGACATGCTATTGAACAAATCCGTTTTTTCCCCTGGATTGTGAGTCCAGCTACCGGGGCCGGAACGGGATTCGAACCCACGACCCGGCGATTCCCTTCGCTCTCCTGCTCTGACGTTTAACCGCCTGAGCTATTTCGGACTCTATTCCTTGGGCGGTTGCGGCCTTTGGTATTTGTAGTGCCGGAGTAGGTCTACCCGGGGAGTACTCCCGCAAACGGTACAGATATCAACAACGTGCACAGTACAGTGTATTGTATTGCACTGCATTGTATGATATCCCCCTAACCCTTTCAACGCCAACACCCTACAGCAGGAGATTGATTGATTGACCATGATAATTCAAGGGTAGTGCCAGATTAGCTTGGCGCATTCAGGCGCCAAGCTAATCTGGCACTACCCTTGAATTATCATGGTCAATCCACCTCCTGCAAGGGTACATGGTCGTTAAAGTAACACTTCCAAAGTCCGCTGAAAGGGCTAACCTCAGCCTTCACTGACACGTTGTAGGTGAAGCCGGCTGTGCGCAAGAATTTTGACAAAGCTGACGTCGTCCGAACGCGGAGAGAAGGCAATGAAAACATTCTGAAAGACATGAAAGACGTACACACGTGTGTCACCGCTGGTTACAGCAATATCAAAACACACTTGAAAGAAAGTGAGGACAGGTGAGATTCAGTAACCATGGTAGCTTTCATGTCCATTCCCACCCCAGTCTTCGGGCCGTCAGCTGTGCGCGGGCCCACTGCGGGCAACGTGGGCCCGAGGACCATTGCTAACTGGGACATGAAAGGGGCGGGGGAGGGGGGGGGTAGAGGAAGAGGGGGAAGGGGAGGAAGATCAGTTCCGAATGAATGAATGAATGTGTGCGTAGGTGAGTGAATAGGTGGGTGAATGGACAGATGGACGGATGAATGAATCATAGGAGCGTGACGAGTGGTGCTTTGGAAAATGTACATACGCTGCCCCACCGTGTGCGCGCGGCCACCGCGTAAATAGCTCAAGTGTATTCTGAATTGAGCTAGAGGACGCGGTGGCGCGCACCCGGTGGCGCAGCGGATTTGCATTTAGTCAAAAGCACCACTCGTCCGTCAGGTCCCTATGGAATGGATGGGTCAATAGATAAACTACGTTACTCTTTTCTCTTTTTTTTTCAAACTCCTAGAATGCAACAGACACTTAGCGGAAAGCGCTTTGAGGACCATTTCATGCGCGTCCTTAACGAGCGAATAACGATGGAAGCCACCCATTCCAGCCCGCTGCTCAACTGGCACAAAATGGCTTATGGTGTTTCGACCGGAAGGGTACTATCTAATACATTATTGTGAAGAAAAGGCTTTAATAAGCTGATATTATAACTCCCAGCTACATTTAACTCATTCTGCCCGCGACACACCACAGCAAGATATGGCTCGACCATGATAGTTCAAGGGTGGTGGCAGAATAGCTTGGCGCCAATAGGCGCCAAGCTATTCTGCCACCACCCTTGAACTTTTCATGGTCGACCTGTCTCCTGAATTGTAATGCAGTCCTCAGAGGATAACTCCAAATGTTGGTATTTCGTACCTCGGGCACAATGAGTTAAAACAACGTGGGGTGAACCATAACCCACACAGTCCCTTCTATATAAGGGCTGCCATCACTGTCAAGGGTCTCTGCCTTTTGTCGTTGACCGGATTCTGATGAAATAATCTCCTATTATTGAAAAAGCCTCGCAGATTTGCCAATGCGTCAGTGAGCTGTATAAGGGGCGCAGTGCATACGCGTCATTGGTTTGTCAAATGCCAATTGTCATGATGTTTTTTTGTGTTGTTGTTTGTTTTGTTTTTTTATTTCTTTTTATTTATTTATTTTTATTATTTGGGGGTGGAGGGGGGTGGGGGTGGGGGTTACATAATTTTATATTTTACGTGATACGAGTTTCACTTTCGCTTCAAAACTTGAGAAAATGGTGACAAAACTAGAATTTCGCGGTACAATATCAGTCTTGCTATAATTTGTGTGAAATCAGGTTAACTTTACCTAGCTACTAATGATATACTAAGTACACCTGCATGTTCTTCTGATAGCGCGTCGATGTGTATGCGTGTGGGCGCGCTCCAGACATCTTCAAGAGGCATAGATTGAATGAACAACGCTTTTAGAAGCACAATATGCAAGTGGCAGGGAAGGGGGATAAAACAATGCGATCACTCCTTCATCAAAAGAGTGATCACCCTGTTATTACACAATGCTGCACTGTGTGACCAAACGTCTCTTGTTTTCATCCCTACGTCACACGACCAGGATCTTTAGCGCAAACCGTACCATGTGACCGTGATGCAAAAACCCTTGTAGCGACAAATGGCGGACTTCAAGTAGCCCTCTTTGGGCGCATCTTGGATGCGAGTTTTTTTTTCTATAAAAGATCACAAAAACCTTCTAAAGTAAAAATGAAGTTACTTAGTGTTGTTCGAAACAACAAGCACACTCAGCAATGGAGACGTCATGAAATATTTTAAATTACGTCATAAGTCTATTATGCATAAATATGTATTCCTTTGACGTAAAGTCATGTCTTGCGTGATCCAGGTCGGAAGATGTCTTCTTGATTTCTTTTACGAAAATAGTGGAGGAATGAAAACAAATACGTTATTGGTAGCAAAGGCTTGCTGCACGGACCATTGTAAGCCTTCAGGTCAAAGGAAGCTTCGGCCTTCGGGGTACAATGGTTCCTTTGACCTCCCTCAGGCCTAAAAGGGTCCGTGTACTAAACCCCTGCGACCAATAGTTATATTATCCGCTTGGAAATGAGTTATTTGATTGGGCGATTTGTTAAACAGTTCAAGGTATTTCTTTTTATGAAAATGATAGTCGAACAAGTTATTAACACATACACAAAACGATTAGCAGTGTAGATCCAAATAATACGTAGATTTTAGAGACTGGAACCATTGTGTACTAAAGCTTGGGGGCGTGGAAATGGTTGCGTCTAACACCGTGTGTTGCAAGCCACAGACATAGAAAAGGTGGTTGCAAACTTCCATGACAGAATGGGACAACTCTTTTGGCGTTTGACGAAGTTGTCCCTGAAGATCTGAAGATGAATCTGTTCTATCATAATCATCTACAAACGACATAATTATCATCAGCATCATCATCATCGAAGTCGTCGTCGTCATCTTGAAGCAGTTCTAATCTAAGGCCGCTGACAGGTGCAATACGTTCATATTACATCCTGAGCCTGATTCTTTCTTCTTTTTTCTTAAATTTGCTTATTGTTCCGTGAAGGCCACATTACAGATTAGGAGACGGATCAACCATTTTAGTTTAAGGGTAGTGCCAGAATAGCTTGGCACCTGAGACGCCAAGCTATTCTGGCATCGTCCTTTAACAATCATAGTCCCATTTATTTCAAGCAATGGGTGTCTCAAGATGAAAAGGGCTAAACGTGTCTTCGGTTCGTAATCCCCATAGAACCGAATGCTAGAAGACGAGATCAAGTTCCTGGAGATTCTGCTACACCTGATTGAGAAAATGCTGCAGCTTCGCATCCGCCACCTCAAGTCCATTGTACCCATCAACCTGGAGATCGTGGGCACGTGGCGAGATAAGGAAGTCAAACCCCATACAGGCAAAAGGCCAAAGCCAGCACAACACAGCTTCAAAGACCAGGTAACGCCAAAAGGTTTGATTATGTCAACATCCAACTGGAGAAGAGAAATTGATCCTCATAAGTCACCGCATGTGCGGGGAGGGTGGAGGGGGGGGGACTCATGAAAATATGTGCCTCTTGCTGGCCACTGGATATCAGCGACTGTGGCCTCAGATTGGCAGTGCCTCTTGCTGGTCTCTTGATGATCTGTGCTCCTTGCTTGCTTCATTCACATCTTCGTGTTCAGGATTTTAGGCTTTTATTTAACGTCTTTTCAGACATTGGTGATATTAGAGAAGAAAATAAATCAACAACCAAACACACAACTTGTTAATATAAAAAATAACAACAATTAACATCCAAACCCACACAAGTTACTTACTATAATAGTTTACCCACCGGACTATGAATTACGATATTAACTATTTGAATTGCAATATTTCTATGTAAGATGTTATACATATTTTCTGCTAATTTTTAAGCTGTTATGTTACTTTGTCAATTGTGTCAACAGATTCGTTGTAATAGGACATTCACAGATTATATGTTTAACAGAGATGGGGTTTAAGCACTCGCATTTTATGTCTTTTGAGAATTTTGTTTTCCAAGACTTGAGTCTTAACTTGTATATCAACGAAGCTGTTTTTCTTGAACGAGGTGAAACCTGATAAGTATATTTCATATCATCTTTGTGGGAAAAAAAAACTGTTTAGCACAGAGTACATTTCATGTAGAGATAATTGAATATTATTACAATCTGCTGAGTTTTCTCTATTTATAGCTCCATTTTTTGCTTGTCTGTCACAAATTTCATTTCAATAAATTCCGCAGTGTGAGGGTATCCAAAGAAAATATATCCCTATTCCTCTGGACAGATACAGCTATTTATGTGTTTTATTTCATATACTAAGTCGTTTCATGTTTTACAATCCCAGCTTTTTAGACTATAGGACAGATTTAGAATCGACACAAATCAAAATGTTAAATAAATCATAAGGTATAAGTTGAATATAATGTAGTGCCATGAGAATCACATACAGTTCAGACGTAAAGATAGAAAATCCTTTACCCAGATAAAAAGATTTCTTCACTTTGAGATCCGGAATAACAAAGCCTGCACCACAGTCTAAAGAATCTGAGACAGATCAATCTGTGAAAATTTTCAAACGTTGAAAATATGTTTTCTGTAATTTTTCTTTCACTAAATTTGATAGAACGTACCGGCCTCCGTAGCGCAGTGGTTAGCGTGTCGGACTGGCGGCCGGGAGATCCGGGTTCGAATCCCAGCTGAGTCAAGCGGGATTTTTCCTACCTGGGTCGGCTCCTACCCAGAGCGGGTGTGCTATGGACCCAATGGGAAGGCTGATGCCACGCAGCCGAGACTCACTCACTTCACGGGTGCGACTTTGGGGGTGTTACCCGGGTTATGACACATCGCAAGGTGTGAATGATTACACGGCTGGCACCGCAGGTGTCCGCAGTTCCCGGGCCTGGTTAATACCAGGATATTTATGACAGGAAGCGTGGAATGCGGCCCTGTCACGCAGTCCCCAACCACATGGACCACCATGGCATCATCATATCATCTTCATCCTCATCATCATGCAAAATGAAAAATCGCTGGTCCAGGTTTCTGATCCCTCAAGTCTCCGTCTCATGGTGACCTCATCCCAGTCCTCCAGGAGCCCTAGGTGCGCGGTTGTCTTCGGCCAGACCTGCTGCTGTGCGTGGAAGGACGTAGTGGTTGACTCGCCACCTCTGGGGGGAGCTCCCACTCGTCGACTCCGCGACTAGCAATGTCATAAGTAGGGGGAATAGTAGGTGTGGTCACCTGAAGGCTACACTGAACACCACCGAAGTGACTCGGCAGCAGTGCGGAGTTTCCTCCGGAGGGAGTCCCTTACTACCTGCCATATATATAGCGGCAGGGCCGGGAGTCTGGCTGGAACAACCAGCGGGCCTGGGTGAGCACACTGGGGTTGACGGGAATGAGCGGCGTGAGAGGAAGACCTCTGAGGTCGACAAAGAATAATTGGAGTAGCAAAAATAAAAAAAAATTTAAAAACATTTGATAGAACGTTTACATCCTCATCTTTTTTTCAAATCTGTGTGATCTATATCGAAAATAACATTAACATGTTCCAACAGAGGTATAATAGGTGTCACTGGTAAAACTGGTATATACTTGATATCTATATTGCAGTTTTCCATAGCCTCTTTGACATAGTTGCGTATAGGTATAAGATACGGGGTTGTTTGCGCTCTCTTCGGGAAATCCACATCTGCCTCTAAAAATATGTCTCTCGAACTGAATTTTTGACGGACAGACTTCGGACAATGCATTTTGCAGTTGCTAATTTACGTTGGTCAGATAAAGACAGAATACCTGCTTCTTTGTAGGCTTTTACAGTATTAGTATGAACTGGCACTCCAAGGGCAAATTTAACTGCTTTACTATCAAAGACAATGCTTTGCAGTTTCTTTAGAAGTGTAGCTGGGGCAGTGAAGTAGACTTCCTGACCATATATAAGTGTTGATCGAACTAAAGATGTACCAATGTGTAAAAAAGTTTTAATGTCCTGACTCCATGGTTGTGAGTTTATAATTTTTAACAAGTTAAGTCTTTTTCTTGCTTTATTTTAGATGTCTTCAATATGGATTCTCCAAGATAATTTTGATGTAAAATGTATGCCTAAAAGCATTACCCTCAGTTAATAGTTTAAATGCGTCCCGTTTAAGGATAATTTAGGTAATGTTTTAGCACTTTCCCAATTATTGAAAGCATTTGACATGGTTTTCCCCAGATAGTTTTAGGCCGTTTTCTTTCATATAGTTTGATAATTTGTCCAATTCAATCTGACAAAACTTTTGAACGTAATCTACGATTCTTTATGGGGTACGTATTTTTTAGATTAGTGTTTATCCATATAGCAATATCATCTGCATATTGTGCCACAGCTGTGTGCCACATCTTTGAGTTCTGATCACACGATGTCATATATTGCAGCTGAACACGAGGTCGAAGTCATATTTAGCAGCCACTGCGGGCTTAATTTCGTGTTAGTTGTTTGCTTTTTTCATGAATATTATTATTCTTTTGTTTTGTTTTCTTTAGTTTTTAGTCTGTTATCTGTAAGTATCTATCTATCTATCTATCTATCTATCTATCTATCTATCTATCTATCTATCTATCTATCTATCTATCTATCTATCTATCTATCTATCTATCTATCTATCTATCTATCTATCTATCTATCTATCTATCTATCTATATCCCGTAGTCTTGCCGACCGTTGGATGACTTGGCAACCAGCTCCCTCCAATCCTCTCTGTTCTCTGCCATTCTCAGCGCATCGCCCAGCTTCACTTCTGTCCACTCTGAGATATTGTCCTCCCATCTTTTCCTCTGTCTTCCTCTCCTTCGTCCTCCTTGCACAATGCCTTGCAGGATTGTTTTGGCAAGGCCTGCTGAACGCGTGACATGCCCATACCACTTCAGTTTGCGTTTTCTCACAATGGCTAATAAGTCTTCATAGGGCCCGATGGCTTGCCTGATTCTGCTTCCCACTTCCTCGTTTGTGATGTGATCTCTGTATGAGATGCCAAGCAGCCTTCGGCTGTAAGTATGCATCGCCTATAATTGGGGTACGTTTTCTGAGATTAGTGTTACATGGCAACGCAATTTCGTTCATAATTCGTGGAGCGCGTTTTTCTATTTAAAACATGCGACATCCGATCTCCGCCTTTGTGGCACTGATCTGAAGCAAAGATCAGAATGGCGCGAGATTATTTACGTCATACTTTCGGTCCGAAATATCCGACATCCAAAAACAAAATCGCTCCCTAGAGCGAGCAAAAAAATCGTGTCGTGTTCGTTTCGCAGTCGGATGCAGAATTCGGTACTGCATCGGACAAATGGAACACACAGTCATAGAAAACGACTCGCACGATCTGTTCTGTTTGAGGGCCTGCTTTGGATTCGCATCGTATTCGTATCGGATTTGTGTTATGGAAACGGTGGTGGGTTGCTTGTTTCCCAGTGCGCAAAGGCTATGGGGGCCGACATCGGCCCGATGGCCTTTTGCGCATTTGCTTGTTTGTTTTTGCTTTTTCCAATGGTGATTTCAAGAACTGGATCGTTCGTTCATTTGTGCTATTCACGATTCCGGCGGTCAGAGCGTAATAGCTTCAGAGAGCAGAGACAGACACACACACAGACACACACACGCACACGCACACACACACACACACACACACACACACACACACACACACACACACACACACACACACACACACACACACACACACACACAGAGAGAGAGACAGAGACAAACAGAGAGAGCGACAGACAGACAGACAGAGAGAAGAATTTTTGCTCGTGAACCTCACTTTATTCTGTTTTTACTGCCCGGCAATATGCGTTCACAGATTCTTCAGCAGGCCCCGAGGAGGTGGACAATATCGGGCAGCAAGCAACTAAGTCGCCCTGTCATGAAACACATATCCATCAAGAGCCCAGAACCGTCAACGGTGTCAGAAGTAAGACGGTTGGTTGGTTATTTGGGTTTAACGCCGAGCAGACAACTAAGGTCATCTCACGGCGGAGAAGTAACACGAGTGTGTGGGTAGGGAGGGGAGGGGTGGGGTGGGAGAGGGGGGGGGGCGGGTACGGGGATGCGGGTACCATCAAGGATGCACGACGATTATCTGTTAACCATCTGGGTGTCGGCAGCGGTTTTAGCCGAGATGATTCCTACAGGAATCATCGCGACTAAGACCGCTACTGGCAAGCACGCATCCGGATGCGGCTGGCCGCGAATGAGTTAATCATTTGTGGTGCATCCTGGACATATTGTCCACACTCTCTCCCGGTTAAAAAAAGTATTTATTAACCCTGTCACTGCCAGCGTGTCACTGGACGCCAACGAATGCCTTTGAATGTGAGAACGGGGTAAAATCGCAGCACATAATAATCCCGTCAATCCAAAGAACATGGATATGAATGAAGTCAACTCGAGGCAAACAACCTCATGAGCCGCCCCACTCGAGGGCTCATGCGATTCTTTACCTCTTGCAGTTGGCTGGGGTTCGCTTTGAAGGGGTTAGCCTATAATTTCCTTTAAAAACACTGTTACGTGAACTATACTGACCAGCAAAAGAAAGACGACATTTTTCAAATCATCGGAAACAGTGTAGCGAGCAAAAGCAATGCGACATTTTATAAAAATCATCGGAAACACTTCAAATTTATCGCATTTCTTTTGCTCGTCAGTATACTTTACCCGTGACAGAAACGACATCTGACTCGAGTAACTGCAAGACTGAGACACGGATCCTCATGAGCCCAGCACCTGAAGGGACTCATAATGATCCGCATAGCCCCAAAGCTTTCTTATTGCATCTGCGTTTCTTGAAGTGGAAAAGTTACAACGGGTTTCAGAAATCACTCGTCCCGGACAGTGAGAAAAAAGTGAGCATGAAAGAAGAACCTGACACATGCGCAGAAGAAATCTTCCCCAGGAAATGGCCGACACTGTGGCAGGTGCGTATATGCGTAGGTCGTTGGCCCGCGCACGGTCGTGTGCGGCCCAACAGCGGCCGACTCCTGCCGGATGGCGTTTTGCGCATTGGGCGTTAGGTCCAAAATCACAGAAAGCCCAAAATTAATGTGTTTCTGGTCACGCTTAAAGAACAGACGTTTTCTTTAATAATAATAATAATTATTATCTTTATTATTATTATCATTAGGCGTGATGACAAGTGTCTCGCAACCACTAGCAGCTGCTGTCATCAGCAGCTATATTTAACCCATTTAGCCCCAAATCCCTACAGCAGGAGACGGATGGACCATGATAATTCAAAGGTAGTGCCAGATGAGCTTGGCGCCTAAAGGCGCCAAGCTCATCTGGCACTACCCTTGAATTATCATGGTCGATCCATCTCCTGCAACAGGTACATAGTCCCTAACTAGCACCTCCAAAATTTGGGACAATAAGGTCTTGGAGTTAATGGGTTAAGCTACGCAAAACAGTGACCCGACGCGAAACTACAGTTTCTTCATCCTTCAAAAGAATCCCTAGAGTCGCAGCCTGAAACACCTAATCCGATGCGCATAAGGCCATCGGGTCGCCCTTGGCCCGCACATGGCCGTGCGCGAACCAACAGCGGCCGACGTCCGGCTGACGGCTAGCATACGAGGTTTGATCAAACAGTAATGCTAGTTGGGGCGCCATTTGTAAACTACTAAAATCGCATTTAAAACATAATTAGTGTCAAGACAAAAATAAGCCTTTGTGCTTTGTTCATGCTGAATATGGGGCTTGTAGTCGTTAGCCATGCCGCGGAGTGACGTCATGCAAATGGTGATGTAAACAACTGTGCTTGAAAACAGTGGACACTTGAAGACTATACATTTGTTTTTAGTTTTAAAAGTGTAAAACTCTGAGACAGTCCTGTCAAAATTTAAACAAATTTGAAATGTGTTTGATAGGGTACTAGTGTATTGTCCGGCACTGACAGCAGATGGATTGTGCAGTTCAACTCTGAAAGAGAGAACTTTGAAGACGAGTACTGGTCTGACTGTCAAATGTCAACCGGAAGCGAGCAAACGTTGCTCTATATTTACACATTGATAGGAAGACATCCATGTATGTTATTTTTCCTATCATTCTTTTGGAACAGTTCATATGATAGAGCACAATGACGTTCACTTCCAAAAACTGTTTGCAATAAGGCTACCCTATTTCCTGACAAAGGCTCAGATGCAAAACAAAGTTGATCACTCAGATCAGCTACTCAACACGTTTCGTATATGGCTCGGGAAGCTGACGTCATCACGCTAGTCGTGGCGGCCATCTTGAGAGGATACGCCGTCTCATGTGCACATCGGGAAATCGCTGTCAGGTGAAAGTCTTGATGTGCTATCGGCAATAACAGTGCGTCTTGCCATCAATGTAGGAAACCGCTAACCAGAATCTGTTTTTGTTTGTTTGGAAAGAGGAAGAAACATAAAGAAAAACGTGTTGAAACACTACTTCGCTACTATCTTAAGTCTATCGCCAGGCGAGCGTGTCCTCTCAAGATGGCGGCGCGGCAGCCGACGCTCCCTAGCAACGCGGGGAATTTCCCGAGCCCTATAGATGGCCCCAAACGATCGTGTGATGTCATTAAAGACGACACTTGTGTGTGCTGTAACGGTATCCCCAACAAACAGTCCAATCGGGATTGGATGGCCTCTGATGAGAAGAGACTAGTCCCCAGTAGCAAAACGTCTTCGGACCCGCGACGGCCGCAGTGGGCCCGCGCACAGCTGTGTGAAGGCCCACTGCGGCCATCGTGGGCCTTAGGGCCTCTGCTTTCTGGGGTGGCACTTTTGTTAGATTTCTAGAACTGACCGCAACATTTTCCCCAATTTCCTAAAATTAGATTTCCATGGCATTGTTCATAGTTTACCAGAGGAGCGCTCAGTCAGTGCAAATTATCTTGCGGAATAACATTCATTTTCCAAAGTGATGAATTCTGTTTATGAGCAGCGGTCAACTGTAAGTGGCCAGAAGGACGTGTCTTTG